>CM057453.1:1281650000-1281705000 GCA_016271365.2 Neoceratodus forsteri
CATACGAAATTGCCAGCACATACAGGCATTTGGTCTATCGAGTCTGCTTGAGAGTGCAGCACCCAGTTTATTTAACTGCAGCTGCCCCCTCCCTTTCTAGTCCTTCCGGTTTATTGCCCTGTACCACAGACTTCCCTCCCTATCTTTCTCTCAGTTTTGACCGTCCCTTTGACCCTGACCCAACCTCTCTTGAAGCTGCCCACCATCTGCAGTGATATCCCATTCTCTGGCAGCGCATTCCGACCAGGCACTGCCCTTTCCGTGAAGTAATGCCTCCTTCTCTCCCTCTTGAATCGTCCTCCTTCCAGTTTCATGCTGTGATTCCTGGTGTCCCTCCCGTCTTTTAACTTAAACAAACCCTCTGACTTAACTCTGTTTATGCCCTTTAAGTACTTGAAGGGCTCAATTATATCTCTCTATCTCCCTCCTCCCTCCCTTCTGTTCTCTGGGATTTGCATGTTGAGCTGCCGCAATCTCTCCTCCTATATTTGGTCCCCCATTACCAGGATCATCTTCCTTTCCCTACATTGGACCCCTCCAGTAGTTTAATGTACCTTTTTCAAATAGGGGCACCAAACCTGCACGCAGTACTCCCAAGTGTGTTCTCACCAGGGACCTGTACAGGGGCAGAATTACTTCTCCCTCCTAGAGGTGATTCCCCTGGCAGTGCATTCCAGCATTTTGTTTGCCTTTGCAGCTGCCTTCCTACACTTTGCCGAGTGCTTCATGTCCCCTGTTACCAGTACCTCCAAATCTTTCTCCTCCACCAAAGTGGATAACTGCACCCAACCAGTAGCTGTACCCTGGGTTTTTAGCCCCCAAGTGCAAAACTTTGCACTTTTTAGCATTGAACGGAACCCCAGTTACCATGTGTCTGACCAGTGCTCAAATCTCGCCAGAGCCTCTTGTAGTACTTTACCTATTTGCTGTGCCTTTGTTATAATTATGCATATAAGAAATGCCACTAGGGCTTAAGTATACAGTTTATTATTTGTTTTTTCCTTTAGATACACGGAAGGTGATTGGAAATAAGGTCTGTGTGGCACATCTAGTCTGCCCTTTTACCCTCCTAATGCATTTAATGGTAAAATGCAGTGAGTTTGTAAGAAATAATCTAAAACTACTACAAGTACTGCTGCTATCCATTTGGTTTGCACTTTTCCAAAAGTTCCTAATGGGTGCCACAGGGAGCTGAGAATATTTGCCCTGATAACTCCTTTTAAAAATGCTCCAAATTAAATCCAGACATAATGTTGGTATACCCCCTTCCCCACACCTATGAAAGTGAACACAGTGCTCATATACTTTTGCTGTTTCTTGTTTTCATGGAAACATGGAAAGAAATGCAAATTCAATGTAAATTCTTAGAAGTGCTATGAAAGGGTTGGACAGGACTGGGTACCATGTCAGGATCTGAAATCGGTAGTGGGTTTGTGGTGGAGGAAATGAATGTGCTTTACGGCATTTTGCAAAAGGTTTGGGTCTGCTGCTTGGTGAGTCTGCTTTAAGGACATGCATGATTTCTACCTCTTGTAGCATCCTTCTTACTCTGCTCTGGATATTGAGCCCAACCCTGGAGCTCCTAAAGCATTGCACACTGACCCGTTTTGGTCTAGTTCAAAGCAAACCTACATGACTTACACCTCAGTCAGATCATTACTGAACCAACCTACCACAGTGCAAAGTCGGGTAATCGCTCCCTTCAGGATTGGCTTCTGGTTTGCCGAATAGATGGAATCACAACACCTGGAATATTAGCTGACTCGCTCAGCGATCATTCCCCAACCTTTTGTGTTTGTTGCCAAGGTTTCACTAAACTCCCTCCAAGAACCATAGCTCTGGGACTTTTCTCAGCTTGATGAAAATGCCTTCCTGGAGGACCTCGCTGCCATCCACTAGGAAGAAATCGGGAGGCTCAAAAATGTTAGTACTACCCTCGACTAGTAAACTGTCTCCTTAGAATAGTTAACAGGCATGCCCCTATGATTCAAAGAAGAGTCCAGGGTCTTTGCTCAAAATGGCTACATCTGATCTTAGCAAGCTCATTGGTGGTGGTGGTGGTGGTGGGGGGTGACAGCCTGGTACACTTTTAGAGCATCTGGCTTGTATCCCGAGCAGAAAAAACTAGGACACTAAGAAACCTTTGTAAGGCAAGTCTTAAGAAAGTGAGGACTTTTTAGTTAAATAAATTGCAGTCCAAAAACCTGCAAAACCTCAAACTGTTTCGGGCTCAAAAGAATAGCCTTCCCAAAGGCAAAGTGAATACCCCTCCCAGGACATGCAGTAGAAAGCCAACTACACTAGTGACCACATCCCTGCAGCTTTTTTTCACAGATCATATCAGACAACCTAAAGGTGGGCCAACAATGTGAGAAGGCAGTGAGTAGGACTGGGGGGATACTGGGATGCATAGGGAGAGGCATCACCGGCAGAAAACAGGAAGTTGTTGGCCCTCTGTACAGACAGTTGGTAAGACCACATCTGGAGTACTGCGTTTAATTCTGGAGACCTCATCTTCACAAAGACGATAGAGAGGGTGGAGGCTGTCCAGAGGAGGGCAACCAAAATGGCTCAGGGTCTGCACCAGAAGACACATGAAGAAAGACTAAAGGAGCTTAAGATGTGTAGCCTCGAGGAAAGGAGGGAGAGGGGGGACATGATAGAAACTTTCAAATACCTCAAGGGAATCAACAAAGTTCAAGAGGGTAGCATCTTTCAAAAAAAGAGATGTGCAAGAACAGGGGGGCATAATTTGAAGATAGAGGGGGGACAGCTTGGAGGTAATGTGAGGAACTATTTCTTAACAGAGGGGGTTGTAGATGCATGGAACAGCCTTCCTGAGGAGGTCATAGAGTCAAAAACAGTGGGGGAATTCAACAATGCATAGGACAGACATAAGGCAATTCTGGTGGGGGGTAGGAGGAAGTAGGCTGTTGGTTAACTAGGATCTGCATCTTATCCGTTCGGTAGGAAAATGGGCAGACTAGGGGGGCCAAGCAGTCCTTATCTGCCGTCAAATTCTCTGTTTCTATGTTAGATCGAAGTCAATTTAAGGTACCCCTTGGTGGCCCTTACTTGGACCTTTTCCACATGGCCGTGCCCCAACACTCTGTTTGGCCTGAATTCCACTTCAGTCTGTTCTCACAACAGGAGGTGCTAGTCCAGCTACACATGAGAGAGAAAAAAGCAGAAGGGTCTATGGGCCATTATGACAAGAGCTGGCGCGGGTTGCTTAAACGATGCCCATATTTTTTTCTGCCCCATTGCAGCACTATCATGTTCCTTCCACAGTGAGAGCTTCCTAATATATGGGAAGTGACCCAAGGGTCTTAAGGAACCTGTAGAGCAGTACCAGCCAATCTCCATCCTTTGCACCTTATCCAAAATCTTAGACTGGTCTATAACCAGCTCTAGACTATGCATTAAAAGCCACTCCCTGTTCACTGATGTTTAGTATGGCTTCCAGAAGAATCCTGGAATGGTCACAGCCTTAATTTGGCTCACAGTGGACCTTCTTAATGCCCAGGAAGGCCTGCAGATCTCATGATGCTGTCTTTATGAACCTGACTAAGGTGTTTGACCTAGTCGGTTATGATTACTCCTGCATGAACTAAAGGGACTGGGTCTTGATAATTTGTTCTGTTCCTGGTTTGGTGACTACCTAACAGGTTGTAAGCAGCTGGTTTCATGCGGAGGAAGCCACTCCACTCTGAGATATTACGGATGGAGTTTCCCAGGGTTCTGTCTTGGGCCCGTTTTTTGTTCTCCCTTTTTACTAATGAACCTGCCCAAACACTGTGGCGGTGTTAAGACTCCACTCTATGTAGACAACGCTATGCCATACAGGTACCAGTCGGACATTAACTTAATTGAATCAGGCCGAAAAGTTGACTTCCATTACCTGAAATCCTGGTTTAAGGCAAATAAACTACTGTTGAACGCCAAAAAAAATTAAGTCCATCCTTTTTGGGCCCCGCCATTTCTGACCTGACAAGCACAAATTGCTAAAAATATGCTCTCTGGTGATTCCATACCTGGGAGTTATGTTAGATCAGGAAATCTCATTTAAGTCTCATGTTGACTGGGTGATCAAATTACTAAACCAAAAATTAGGGCTTCTATATTTGTTAACACTGGGACTTCCGGTGATGTCATGAACCAGGCAGCAGCCTAAGACAGACTCCCGAGGAGATGTAAATTCTTGCCTCCTAATTACTGCTTTAATGACATAAGAAGCAAACCCAAACCAACGGGAGGTTGCAACATGCCAAAAGAACGAGGAGACACAAACTGCAGACCTGTAGACCACTGAGATGAAGAAAGATTGCAGGTGGAGGATTCGGAGAGCAGGGGATCCAGGGCCTCGTCTGCCTCCCGTCATAGCTCTGTGCTGAGCAATCGGATCCCCCACAAAATCCTACAAAGGCAAATGGCACAAGTATTAAATGAGCTCTATGATTTCCGAAAGGAAGTGAGATCAGCTGCTGCGGCACTCAGAATGGACATCGGTAAACTGGAGAAGAGACAGGAGGCGAGCGAAGCCCAAGCCACAATCACAGACCAGTGCATGGATGAAGTGCAGCAGGCCCTGGTCCAACTACACCGCAGTCTAAAAACTCTGTAAGACCGTGCGGAAGATGCTGAGAGCAGGAATCGCAGGAACAATATTCGGCTGTCGGGGATCCCAGAGAATACAGAAGGTCCAGAAATGATACCCTTTATCCAGAAAATCCTGTGGGAAATCCTACCATTACCAGAGACTCTGTTTCTCGAGAGAGAGAGCATGCGCACCATACCCTGGGCCCGAAACCTAAACCAGGAGCTCGCCCCAGAATTATAATAGTTAAATTCCTGAGGCACCAGGATAAGGCAACGATATTACACATGGCCTGGAAGAATGGTACAATACTACTCAATGGCCAGAGTATTCTTCGATAACAGTTACACACCAGAAGTGATGGCACGTCGGCAGGCTTACATCCTGATTTTTATGAGAGCATTGAAGGCCGCAGGAATACGCTTTAGGACCCCCTACCCAGCCAAAATGGTGATCCTCTTTCATGAGGGCCGCTTAACTTTGACAGTGCAGCAGCGGCAATAGGCGAATTGAAGAAAACAAGAATGATAGAAATTCCCCAGGAGCATCGATAGCGACTAAACTATCTCAGAAGTCCTGGAGCGACACCCAGAGAGATGCCAGACGCAGACAGGGAGTGGAGACCATACAAAAGATCGTGGGTTCATTAAAGGCCAGACAGCAGTCCACGGAGGAAGGCAGAGAAGATACCCCAGCAGTAAATGACTGAATAACCGCAAGTATAAGGGAGTTAGAATAAATTTATAGGAACTGTAACTCGGAACCCCTTCGAGAACTGATTTAGTACCAAAAATATTTTGAACTTATGACACTGTTCATTCTGTGTGTTTGGGGGTAAATGAGAATTGAATGTCTGCCTCTGATTAAGTGCTAAAAATAATAGAACTTGCAATACTGATAGTTCTCTGTGTCAGAAGGGGTGGGATAGATGGGAACTGAATACCTGATTTTTTATACCTACAAAACATAGGATGGGAGGAAGGAAGTGGAGTAAACAACAGTATCTCCTTCAATCTATCAGAATCTGGGTGGAGATCGACACATGTAGCGATCTAAAGGGGTGGGGGGTACCCAAAGCAGAAAAGACACTGAGAAAGTACCATGAGACTGCAGGGAGAAGCAAGAACTTAGGAAGCTGACTGATCTTCTTTAAGACAGAGAGGGGGATAGACATGCCCTGCATGCTTGAGGCTAGAACTAAGGAGACCCACATGGGTAAAAACAGAACTAAATATATACAGGAGAGGAGGAGTGGAAATGAACCGTGGGACCTCCTGCAACATGCTGAACCTAAATGGAGACTGCTACTTCCGATGGTAGATTTAATTCTAACAAAGGGGGGAGGAGATGGCACAATGGGGAAGTAGATCCAATGGAGTAAGCAGTACCACGAGGTAACGGAGGGAGGGTAGGTGGAGCTGATCTCTATGCAGTCCCCTAAATTAATGCAATCGGAGCCTATTCTGTGGGGTGTCCCAGGCGACCACCAGCGGACCCATAACCCCCAATGACAAAAGTACTTTAAAGGTAATGTATGCGGGATCATGGAGAGGGGAAACAGACCACACTAAGCAATATGGACTGCAGAATATGCGCTACGGATTAATCAAAATGGAAGGCGGAAAGGAGGGGGGGTAGGGGAAGGGGGAGGAGAAGACTAAAATAGGGGAATGAAGGCAGAGGAAGGAGTCCATATACTGAAATTAGTACATGCCCTGGCTCACTGTCCTCTTAATTTCCAGAGATGGAGCAGCGTTAGAGAGACTATGAACCTAGAACCCAACATTACAGTTCTTTAAACTAAGAGTCCTCTAGGTTAGTGTGTGCATCCTCTAAAAACGCCCATGATCTCGGATGAGAGATGGAGATTTGTTCATAGATGTCACCTATCCTATTTTCTCTTTCCTAGTGGCCTTATTAAAGGCCCAGAGTCTCATACACGTAGACGTCTGAGCACCAGTTCAATAATAATTAGCGAGGCGATCATGTTGGCCATCTCGCTAATCCATATCTGTTTGATGTTAGTAACTGTTGAATGTCAAGACATGTTGGTTGTGTTACTGTTATTGTGTTCGTTATGATAGTAGGAAAGTCATCAGAGTTACATATATACCTACGCAAAAAATGAAAGCGGTAAAGACATGGAAGGATGTTCCCAGTAGAACCGAAAGGTTAGGTATTACTCAGTACCAAGAACTATTAAAATGCAATCCCCTAAAGTGAAACTGTTATCCCTGAACATTAATGGCCCAAGCTCCCCGATTTAAACGCTCAAGGGTACTAGCTCATATAAGAAAGTCTAAATCTGATCTAGTATATCTCCAGGAAACTCATTTGAATAACAAGGAACATGAAAAGTTGGCCAAACTGAGCAGGGGACAGGTCTTTTACTCATCTAATTAAGAAGGTAGTTGTAGCTATAATAATCTCACCACGTACCCCGTTTAGAATGGAATCCAGGTTGGCCGACTCTGAAGGTAGGCTGATTATAGTGAGAGGTACAATCAATGATAAACCAGTCACTTTGGCAAGTATATACTGTACCTCCCCCCGGGCCTGTCTCTCCCACAGCTAAGATTCCTGCTGGATAAGATAATACAAGAAACGAAAGGAACACTGATGCTGGCGGGGATTTTAATCTGACCTTAGATACCACCATAGATACCACTAACCTAAGACCCCCCAAAACAATCAGCCACACAGAAATTCTTCTGTAAATTTATAGCAGAGGTCGGATGGTGTGATGTCTGGAGAAAGTTACACCCCCAAACAAAAAACTACACATACTATTCTGCCACACACTGCACCTATTCAGGTATAGATCATTCATACACACAAGTGGAACATCTAGGAACTCTGCAAGATGTGCAATTGGGGGATATTTCCCTCTCTGACCACGCCCCATTGATCTCCACCTGGGATATGGGTCTTCAAGTGAGGAACACCCAGTGGAGACTGAACCCATTTTATCTGCGTATGAAACACTTCCAGGAGTTTCTCACAGACAAAATAGCTGAGATTAAAAGCAGACCCCGCCCCCAACAGATACATCCCGGCAACACACTGAAATACTATCAAGGTGGTACTCTGCGGCCACATCATAAAGTATACTGCCAAGCTGAGTAAGCAATGAAAAGCACAAAGGGCCAGACTGGAAGAATCTCTCCATTTTCTTCAAATGGCTCATAAACAAGGTGACGCATCATTACTACCCCTGCTGCAACCAACTAAACTAGAAGTAGATCGGTTGATATAAACACAAACAGAAATTGCCTTGACCTTTTTAAAACAGAGGTACTACGAGGTAGGACCTCGAGCCAATCGACTCCTAGCCTATCGGATCCAAAAACAAAGGAAGGCGGCTACAATTACCTCTGTTGGCTACCCAGATGGGGGTAAACCACTACCTAAAGTGCAAGAGATAGCAAATGTCTTTGCAGTTTATTACACCATTCTTTACACCCCAGTATATCCCACCCCAACAACAAATAAAGGATTACTTGAAAACAATCACTGTACCCTACCTAACAGAATCCCAGAAGGAAACCCTTACTACCCCGATCACTCTGGGTGAAGTGGTCAGTACTATTGCCAGTGCCAAATCACAGAAATCACCAGGACCTGATGGGTATGGCTCTGATTTCTACGAGGTGACCAAAACACAAATAACCCCCACACTCCTAAAATTGTTTAACTCAATATTGGAGGGCGACCCACCTCCCCCATCTTGGTCCTATGCAACCATCTCAGTAATACCCAAAATAAATAAAAACAATATTGTGAATCATACCGACCTGTATCGGTACTAAATCAAGACTATAAAATATTTGAGTATACTAGTACACAGAATAGACCAGTTTCTCCCTCTACTAATACACAAAGACCAGACTGGCTTTGTGAAATCTCGAACTACCACAGGTTATATAAAGCGGACCCTCCACTTGGTACACCATATGAACAAATCTAAGACCCCCTTAGTCCTGACGAACCTAGACGCCAAAAAGGCGTTTGACGGGGTTGCAAGGCCATTTCTATATTTAACACTCCAAAAATTCGGTTTCCCCCCGGCCCTTATTAAGGTCCTCCAAAACGTATATGCTGCCCCACAAGCATGTGTGAAATTGGATGGACATCACTCTAGCTGTTTCCACCTACATAGAGGGACCAGGCAAGGTTGCCCACTGTCCCCACTTCTATTTGCAATGTTCATAGAACTACTTGCACAACAAATCTGTGAATCCCAAAACATAGAAGGAATTACCATTGGAAAGACTGAACATTGCATAGCATTGTATGCAGATGATATTCTACTTTACCTCCAGAACCCTTATAAATCCCTTCAGGCAGTAAAGCAAATATTAGACAACTTCAGTCAGGTAGTGGGATATAGACTAAACCTAAATAAAACCAAGAGCCTTACATTTCATTATGCCCCCTCTTTATACACCCAAAACAATATCCCTGGGAGATGGAACCTAAAAATAAATGAAATATTTGTGTATTCAACTAACACACACCCCTGCAAATAGTTATAAATACAATCATGCACTGTTTACAGCACAGCTAAGAGCAGACCTAAACTCCTGGGTAACATTGCCCCTAATCATTACAAGGAGGGTAGATCTTGTCAGAATGATGGTACTTCCAAGGGTGTTGTACCTGTTCCAAAATATTTCTATTTTTATTCCACCAAAAACCTTTCGAGAATGGGATCAGTTGATATCCAAATTCATATGGGCAAATAAAAAACCCAGTGTCTGCATTAAAATCTTTACCCTTCCCCACCAGGAAGGAGGACTAGCACTCCCAGACCTACAACCATATCAGCAGGCAGCAACCCTAACACAAATAGTGGCTCGGCAAAATAAGACATCTAACCCATATTGGTTAGAGATAGATAGAGACCAGATAAATGACAACACCTACTTTCATATATTATACAAACTGACACCAAAGCCAGCCATGAGTCAGTCCCTAAACCCATGGTTTATATCACAGTTTAAAACTTGGCAAACTATCAAGAAAACCCAGCGTCTGACCGTCTTTCAAACCCTCATATGTCCTATCACAGGCTTGGGTGATTTTCCTCCAAATACTTTGGATGATGGTTTCCGAGGTTGGGAGAGGGTTGGTGTAAAATATATAATGCAGGTCATGTCTCAGGGAAGCATTAGGTCATTTGCAGAAATTCAAAGAAAATAACCCCTTGCCACACCGAGACTTCTGCCGGTATTTGAAAGCTTCGTCACTATATTGAAAATCTCCCGAAAGAACTTTAGATACCTGAGCAGTATCTAGCTCTGGTTCAGGGCCAGATACAGTTGAACAATAGCCAACAATGGGAACACTTAGTTTCATCTTTTGAACTCCCAGGGAGAATCTTAAACAGAAGGGATACACCAACAGTAGACTCAAGAGTCTGGCTGTACGGTCACTTCAGAGACCTGGCAATGAGCTTGCTGCTATGCTGCACGAGTAACAAGCTCACACCAATGGTGTTATTAAACGTCGAAAAACCTGATGAGGTTTTTCAGAACCCCCCTAATTACCAACCATTATGCCCTCACCAACACAGCAATGTGCTGGCGCACATGTGGTGAAACTAAGGCAAGTCACACACACATCATGTGTACATGTCCACACCTCAAACCGTTTCTCTCAACTCTCCAGACACAGTTACAGGAGCTATTTGACCCCCAACTTCAGTTAACAATGGAGATGTTCCTTTTCTTCAACCTCCCCAAAACACTCAGAGGCCCGAACAGTAGATATCTTCTCCTCCTGCTTATTACAGCAGCAAAGAAGGCAATAACAGAACTATGGCTAACTAATAGGACTCCAACGATACAAGACTGGTGGGTCATCACAAAGCGGATATATACCATGGAGAGAATAACACATAATCTGAACGAGCAGGGAGGGAAGTTTACTACAAGATGGACTCTGGCAGGTATACTGTATGTTAAAGAACTGCACTTTCGTCCCCTAGAAGGAAAAGATATCTCCCCAAAAGAGAGATGGATGTCACTGTGCTGAGAGTAGGGGAAGGAGTCGCTCACAGACCAAGCACTCTACTTTACGGAACCCTAGAAATAATAGATCTACTCCCACTAATAAATGCGAAGGGATTTTAGTAAAGAGAAGTGACTGGAATAAAACACCACCAACTAAAAGAGATATTACCCAAAACCCGAGGAAGCAAGTCAATCGAACATCCCCTGTTGAAGAGAGAGAATACTTACAGATAAGAAAAAGGATTAGAGAGCCAGATAGAACATAAGGAGCTTTGAATTAAGCTGGCCTTACAGAAATCAGGGATACATAGAGACTCATTAACTCCAAGAAGTTAGTTATATGTTACTAAAAAGGTAAACATTTACTTTTTAAAATATACTAACCTTTTACCTGAAGAATGAAATGAGTAATGTGAAATATGTATGTCAAAACTATTTATTAATCTCTCTATATATCTGTATAAGCAAAAATGTAAAGAACATCAACTACATATGACGTATGTATGTATGTTGGAAAAGCACAATAAAAATGAAATTTATAAAAGATCGTGTTTGTTAAAACTGTACCTCACTTCTGAAGTTAGAGTATCCATAAGTAACAGTATTTCTAGGGACATGGATATGTTGTTCATCCACACTGTCTGGCAAGTTCCTTGCTGCTTTAAATCTTGCCAGAATGTCTTCAAGCTGGCTCCTCTCACCCACCCCGGGTGGTAAAACTCTCTGCTCCGCCCCATGATGCCAGATCTTCCTTACCGCTTGGAAGCTCGGGTTCCCTCCTTAATGCTCTGCATATAGACTGGATCCTAATTCTTTGGTTCGCCCGAAAATAATTCTAAAGTTTTCAAGACTTCGGTCTAATTATTCCCTCGCGGCTGCGATGGACAAATCGTCTCCCAGATTTCGGCAGTGCCCATGCTGGCAGAAAATGTCCAGGATGGACCCACACTCCACGTTCGTTTACTGCCTCGGCCTAGATCACGACCCACAGGCCTGCAAGTTATGTCTATCGTTTTTGGCCAACATCCTAGAAGACCGCACTGCCCGGTTACATCTTGGGCGCCCCGAGAAGCGCTACCCGCCGGTGAAGTCCAAGGAGGCCCGTTGGGCGGTGTCCCCGGCAGCTGGCTCAGCTGAGCAGTTTGAACAGATGATCACCCTCGAGGAGGAGGCAGCCCAGGCCGCATCCTCTTCTTCCTCGGTCGCAGCATTTATCCCACTCTCTCTCTCTGGGATCCTCCTACACAGCTTCTTTTAAGGAGCTTTGCCAGTCCCTTTCCATGAAGGGAGAGGGGCCATCGGGACACTCTTCTCGGTCCAAAAAGAAGGACTCGAAAGGTAAGTCCCACCGTCGGCGTTCATGGGAGCGGGAGAGGTCCCCTTCCCCGGACAGTCGACACTCGACTTCGGTCGAGGTTGCGGCTAAGGTGCTGGCTTCACGGCGTCCCCGTCGGGTCAGCCGGCCGAGACACCCATCGATGCGGTTAAGATTTTTCTCGACCCATCGGACAGGCTGTCGACTGGTGAAGCCGAGAACCCTTCTTCACCGGTGTTCCCCCGGTGGAGACCGAGGACATGCCTGCGCCTCTTGTGCTGGAGTCCCCGGTCAAGGCTCCCGAGCCGAGGGAAGAGCGGGTGTCCCCCGCCCCTTCCCAGACCCGCCCTCGGGAACACCAAGGGTCTCTGTCTCGGACCTCATCTCAGTCTAGCCGATCCCACCAACTTCTGCAGTCTCTGTCTCGGCACTGAGGTAAGCGGCGGCACCACTTGTCCTCTTCTTCCTCAGAAGAGGAGAGTCTTCGGCGCAAATTGCGTCGACGCTACGAGAACTTAATGTGGCAGCAGTTACTTTTGTCTAGGAACAAGCAGACGCTGTTGCCTTCCCCGGCCATCAAGTTGCTGTCACCCGGAAAGGCCAAAACAACCCCTCGCTGGAGTCGAGGTGCCCAAGCCTGGGCCGGTTGTTCGGCTGAAACCAGCTGCCCCACCGATTGTGGTGGAACCTCCGCCTCCACAACCGAAATCGGGGGTGCTGACCAAGGACTCTCGGTTGGGTCAGGGTCTGCCCCACAGGTTGTCTGTCACCCTCATTCCCGACCATCCTCGGCAGGTGGAGGGTGGCTCAGGCCCCAGGCAGCTCTTTGCGGACTCCTTGGAGTCCGGCTACTCATCTCTGTTTTCCAGGCCCCTTGACCAGGAATCCTCCGGGGGGGGGGGCAGTCGATGGACGAGAACTCATCGTCGTTTATGGGTCTGCTTAGGCTCATCTCGGAGTTCACCAGGATGCTGCTCGAGCCCGTATCCAAGCGGGCCAAGTATCCCCTGACGGAGATACTGGACCGAGGGGATTCGCCCACGGAGGCCTTTCCAGTGGCTGAAGCCATTGTTGGCCCAGCCTTGGAGCTCTGGCAGCGGCCGGCTTCCTGCACTGCGCCTTCGGCCAGGATGGCCAAGAAGTATGCGGTCTCTACTGGCTCTTTGTCTGGTTTTTTGGAGCACCCCTCTGCGGAGGGGTTAGTCACCGATAATGTTTTCCGGCGTTCCGGGAACGCTAGGGATGTGGATAACCCCCCCGACAAGGAGTCCAAAAAGTTGGACTATGCCGGGCGCAAGGTGTACGCTGCGTCCTCACTAGGCCTCCATCAGGCCAGCTCGGCCGTGCTGATGGCACACTTCTCCCACACCCTCATGGGCTCCCTGGATGAGCTGATCCTTCATCTCCCGGCCGACCTGCAGACCACAGTCAAGCAGGTGCGGGACCAGGGAAGAGCGGTGGCAAAACAGCAGCTCCAAACGGCTCTGGACATTGGAGACTCCTGTGCCAGATCAGTTGGCGGCCGCAGTCGCCATGCGCCACAGAGCATGGCTGAGGATATCCACCTTCACGGCGGATACCCAGCATAAATTGGCAGACATCCCTTCTTGGGGACTAACCTGTTCATCCCTGGAGTGGAAGGCCACCACCAGCGGATCGCAAGTCCAGTGCTACCCCGGACTCGGTCACCTCCGCCCAGAAGGGCAAGGGCTGTCGTCAGCAACATAAGTCCTTTTGCCCTTCTGCACCTGCAGCACGTCCGGCCCAACACAACCAGCATCAGGGCCAGCAGACTCGCGCTTGGCATCCCAAAGCCAAGCCTGCTGCTTCCTCTAACAGGAAGCAGGGAGGAAAAGACCCGAGAGGTCCCTCAGCCGGTTACTCCTCCAAATCTGCCCAGTGACTGGTTGAGGGGTGTCTCCCCCAGCCTTGTCACTCCCCCCTGGGTCCCCCCGTGGGGGGACGGCTCCGCCACTTCCTTTCCACCTGGTCCGCTATCACCAGATGCCGCTGGGTGTTGGAGGTGGTAAGAAAGGGTCTGCCTCTGGAGTTCGAGCAGGCCCGCCCTTCCGAGCGTTGCCCCTCGAGAACTACAGGAGTCATAGTGCCTCTGTCGGCTCGCTGAGCCGGCGTTGCTTCTCTTTCCTCGAAAAAGAGGTGATCAGGAAGGTGGCGGATCCTCCACCAGACCCGGAGTTTGTGTCCAGGTACTTCCTGGTCCCGAAACGGATGGAGGCCTGGTGCCCCATTCTAGGCCTGCACAACCTGAACAGGTTCCTAAGGTGTCGAACCTTCAGGATGGTCACTCTGGCTCAGATCATTCCATCCTTGGAACGAGGTGTGGGGTTCTGTTCTCTGGACCTCCAGGACGTGTTCTTTCACGTCCCAATCCGTCCATCCCAACAGAGATTCCTCTGCTTCAGGGTAGAGAGATCCCTCTACGAGTTCTGGGCCATGCCCTTCCGCCTTTCCCTAGCTCTCAGGGTCTTCACCAAATGCATGGCAGTGGTGACAGCATTCCTGCATGCCGAAGGGTCCGGGTGTACCCCTACCTGGATGACTGGTTGACTGCAGCCTCCTCCAGAATGGAGGTGGAACAGTCCAGAGATCTGGCCCTCCAGGTTTGCTCTCAGATTGGCCTCCTCATCAACGAGGCCAAGCTGGAACTTCGTCTCAAGCAAGGCGATACAATTCAGCAGGCAGAGCTTGACTGTCCTCGAAGCCAGAGCACAGCTCGGCGGACAGGGACGAGGTTCTTTCCCCTTGCCCAATCATTTCGGGTTGGGCAATTCACTTCAGGACTTCCTCGCCTCCTGGGCCTCGCCCAGCCTGCACCAGCGTGGTCCGTTGGGCCCGTTGGTACATGCGTCCCCTTCAGGGGGGCTGGCCAGCCAATGGTCACAGCACTCCGATCCCTTGGATCAGCTAGTGACAGTGACCCATGGGATGTGGAATGCACTCTAGTGGTGGACCATTCCAGCACATCTGCTGGAGGGCATCCCATTTGTCCGCCCCGAGCCGATGGTCTCGCTATCAAACAATGCCTCTCTGATGGGTTGGGGTGCCCATCTGGGGGAGCACAGAGCGCACGGCCTCTGGTCCCCTCGGGAGTTCCGATGCCACATCAACCTGCTGGAGCTTTGAGCGGTTCGTCTAGCCCTCACCGTCTTCGCTCGGTTTCTACGGGGTCAAGTGGTCCAGGTCCAGACTGACAATACCACGATCATGTATTTATTTATTTAGCTTTTGTTAACCAGGTAGGTACACTAGACAAAACAATTGCCTATTTTCAGGTATGACCCGGGAGAGTACAGGAATAATAGATTTAGTTACATACAGCGACATTGTACAAATTAGACGTGTTACAGTTCATAAGAAGATACAGATTCAACATAGCATACGAGAGTGGTAAGGCATAGATTATACAGTATTAACATAACAACATAAATACCTTATGGAAGCCAAGAGTAGTTCCAGGAGCACAGTATCGAAATCCTTCAGATGTGACACTATATACAGCTTAGCAACCTCTTGGAGTCTGGTATTTTGTCCAGGAGTAGCTCCAGAACAGAGGAGTGCTGTGATGGATCAATTCACGGGGGTTTGGGGCAGACACAGGCTGAGGCAAGTTTGAGATGGTTCCATAGGGAGGAACGGAGACAGATCTGTGAGTGCGTGGCACGGACCTGGGCAGGGAAGGAGTTCCACAGTCTGGGAGCGAATGCAGCAAAGTCCCGCCTGCCCATGTGAGTCCATCTAGCCGGTGTCTTTAGGAGGACCTGTCCCTGGGACCTGAGGGAATAGGAGGAGGAGATGGACGGAACAAGAAATTTTGCAAGCCCCGGAGGGGTGCGAGTGCCATGGACCTTTCCGGTGAAGCACCCTATGACGAAGTCTATGTGGTTAGCGGGTGAGAGCCAATTTAACCTGCTGTAGAGGTCGCAATGGTGAGTGAGACGGGAGGCAGCCAGCACGAAGCGGAAGACATTATTGTAGGCAGTGGACCACCTAGTGAGGTGGACTTTGGATGAGTGAGCAAACAAGAGGAGCCCATAGCAGAGCGAGGGTAGGAGCACCCCTCTGGCAAGTGCAATCCGAGCTGACGGAGTAAGATTATTTTTTGCTCTGTATGCCAGACCCAGTTTGCAGTTTACAGTCTTGCAGGTATTCTGAATGTGACGGCCAAGGTCAAGCTGCGGGTCCAGTGTCGCCTCAAGGTATTTAAAGTTATCAGTAACTGGGATCTTGACCCAGTCGACACCAGAAACATAGTAGAGTAGGGGCGGCCTTAATCTTGGCCTGAGACCCAAAGAGCATGGCCTCAGTTTTCCTGAGATTTAGAACCAACTTATGTGACAATATCCAGGATTGGATGTTCCTCAAGTCCTTGCTCAGGTGGTGATTTATGACCCCTATCTCGGGAGAGAGTCAGGATGACCAGGTCATCTGCATAAAGGATAGGCTTGCAGTAGCTAGCAGCAGCCAGGAGTTTGTTCAAGAATATGGAGAAAAGCAGGGGCCCCAAGACAGAGGCTTGTGGGACATCCATATTAACAGGGATAGTGTCTGAGAACTCCTTCCCATATTTAACAAGTTGCTGTCTGCTGCTTAGATAGTTGGAAAACCAGTTGAGCACCTCAGGTGATAGACCGTAGGAGCTGAGCTGTACTATCTAAACCGCCAGGGCAGGACGTGCTCCATGCCTCTGTGCAGGGAAGCTCTCCGTAGTTGGTCACTCATGCGCAGCCTGGAGGCGGATCTCCTTGCCTTCCATATGGCAGGAGCCTCCAACATTCTGGCCAGTACCCTGAGCCAGATAAGGGCTGCGTCCCATGAGTGGTCTCTCCTGCCAGAGGTAGTACAAGATCTGTTCTCCCGCTGGGGCATGCCTCAGGTGGACCCGTTTGCCTCCAGGGAGAATGCGAAGCTGAGACTGTTTCATGCCCACACCCCTCAGCGGGGCTCGCTGCAGGGGGATGCCTTCTCGAGGCCGTGGACCCCGGGCCTCTTCTTCGCCTTTCCCCCATTTCCCTTGATCCACAAGGTGCATCTCAAGGCGAGGAGGGACAAGGCGCAGGTGATTCTAGTAGCCCCAGATTGGCCCTGCCAGTTCTGGTATCCAGATCTCCTCAGGTTCAGATCTAGGCTCCCGAGGCGGCTTCCAGCCTGCCTGGACCTGATCTCAGTCAGTCAGGGGAAGGTATTCCATCTGGACCTTCAATCACTGCACCTGAAGGCCTGGTTCCTGAGCGGCTAGAGTTCCAGGCCTTGGGTCTTTCCGACGAGGTCCTCAATGTTGTTGCGGCGTCCCGTAAGGAGTCGACCAGGAAATGCTACGCCTTTAAATGCAAGAGAGTCTCCATTTTGTGTCAGGGCAAGGGCCTGGACCCTTCCTCCTGTTCCTTGGCTAGCATTCTGGATTACCTGTGGTCCCTTTCTCAGCAAGGGCTTCGGTCGACGACCCTCAGGGTGCACCTGGCAGCCATCTCTGCTTACCCGGGCGTGGGCCGGAAAGCAGTCGGTGGCGCAGGAGAAAGTGGTCGGGCACTTTTTCAAAGGCCTTGATCACATATCCCCTCCGGTGTGAGAACCTCCACTTCCATAAGATCTGCTGCTGGTATTGGCTAAGCTCATGGGCAAGCCATTCGAACCGATGCACAGGTGTGACATCTCTCACCTGTCGTGGAAGACCGCCTTCTTGGTGGCTATCACGTCAGCCAGCAGGATGGGAGAACTCCAGGCATTTCCATCGAGTCTCCTTATCTGGTCTTCCACAGGGACAAGGTTGTCCTGCGCCCTCACCCGAAATTCCTTCCGAAGGTGGTGTCGGAGTTTCACCTTAACCAGGTGTTGACTCTGCCAGTGTTCTACCCCAGTCACATCTCTGAGGCCGAATATAGGCTCCATACTTTGGACCCTAAAAGAGTTCTTGCTTATTACAAGGAGCGGACGGCTGAAGTTTGGGGAGAGGTTCGCCAGCTGTTTGTCACCTACACTGAAGCCGCACCTGGCAGACCTGCAGCCAAGCGGACGATAGGCAGGGGTCACCTCTGCATATATCTCTGCTATTGGTTGGCGGGCATGGAGCTCTCCAGAGGGTAAGAGCTCATTCTGCCGCCATACCGCTGCATCGTGGCTGCTTCCAGGGCGTCCCTATCCAGGAAATCTGCTGGGCTGCTACCTGAAGTCAGCACACACCTTCATCACCCACTACCACATCGACCTCGAGTCATGCCAGGATGCTGGTTTTGGGGCCTCGGTTCTCCAGTCATTATTCCCTAAGTAGGAGGTATGCGCCTTGCCTCCCTCCTCCCGGAGAACTGCTAGGAGTCTGCCAGACAGTGTGGATGAACAACATATCCATGTCCCTAAATACAGGTTACTCACCTGTAACAGGAGTTCTAGGAATGGTATATGTTGTTCATCTCTGCTCCACCAACCTCGCCGGCCTTGGCACAGCCTTTCAGCGGTCCAGATCTGGCGTCATGGGGCGGAGCCGAGAGTTTTACCACCTGGGTGGGTGGGAGGAGCTAGCTTGAAGACCTTCCGGCAAGATTTAAAGCGGCAAGGAACCTGCCAGACAGTGTGGATGAACAACATATACCATTCCTAGAACTCCTGTTACAGGTGAGTAACCTGTATTTTGTTGCCTGCCATCCTGTATGGTGTCACTTGTGACGTGGACAGCCTGTTCTGAGTGCTGTATAATAGTTTTTGTATATAAAATGTATTAATGATGGTTTCTGCTGAAAAATCAAATGCTCTAGAAATGACCCCAAAAAAAAAAGATTTCAGCTGACAGCTGCAGGCCCAGAGAACTGCTGACAGCAGGTATCACTCGCACTCAGTTTTTAGAGGCAGTGTGTTACGTGGAAGACTTTAATCAAGGATCCTGTTTCTCTGAGTTAATTATAGACTGGTTTGAGTTAATTTTGTAAAGAGGGAAATCCATAAAAAAGGTTTATGACGTTGAAGAAAAAAAACACAGGTTATTACACAGAGATGAGGGGTCATAAATGACCCTGTGAAGCCTGTGTGAGGAGGGTACAACATGAGTTCTAAGAAAGTGTCATTTGAAACTTGAGTTATGTTAAGGTTGCAGAATTAATACTTTGAAATTGCATCCTGTGGTTGTATAGAAATATATATATTTTTTTTTAATATTTTGACAGAGGAGGAGCTGGATGACGTTATCCAAAAGGGGTTGGCAAATACTGCTTGTAAAGATTATTCTTTTTCACTACAGAGCCACTTTTTATCTGACACTGACCAAGAAAACATCTTAGCACTGAAAACAGGTATTTAGAAAGCTAGACAAAATCTAAATATAGTTGTAGGAATTGCACTGTTTTTTTTTTTTTATACTTTAACATTTCATTTTCATGTCACACAGATCTATTGCATTACATTGGTTACATATGAAATTTTACTTTTTCCATCATATTAATACATTTCAATCTTATTCAGTGCAATTCTTTTCATAGGCTTCTAACAAAAACAGTTATAGCCTTCTCATTTCTTTTTTCATTTTTACAACCTTATAACACTTCACTAAACCTATTCATGGGGGATAAATTAACCGTTTATTTCAGCTAACAAGCAGTTGGGAAAAAGAAAGTGTGGTGGGGGGGTTATTCCACTTCATCTCTATATACATCCCAACGTGACCATCTATTGGTGTATGACTCTATATTATGATTGACAGCAAAGGTAATTCTTTCCATTGCTTGGATTTGAGAGATTATTTGCAACCAGTCCCTGAACTCTGGAAGAGATCGCTGCATCCACTTTTTTGTGATCGCTTTCAATGCAGCAATGTTTAACACGGCCCAGAGATATCTCCCTTCTTTTCGTTTAATTCCCATGGGACATAATCCTAGCAGAATATTCTCTGGGCCTATACCCATTGTTAAACTGAAAAGCTTACTGATAAGGGATATGACCGCTTGCCAATAAGCCTGAAGCAATGGGCATGTCCAAAAAACATGTGCCATATCCGCCTCTAAATTGCCACACCCTCTCCAACAATCGGCCTTGGATCTTATGCCCATCCTCACCTGTCTACCTGGAGTCAGAAAATATCTTACTTTAATTTTCCATGCAAATTCTTGCCATATAGGTGAAGATGTGGAACGCCAACTACTCCTGAATACCTGACCCCATTGTGTTTGGTTAAATCTTAACCCCAGCTCTTGCTCCCACTTCTTCTGGAGAGAATATGTACCATGCGCTCTGTCTGCAATGGAATTCCAATAGAGCATTGTTATGGCTCCCTTACCGTGTTCTGAACTCCAAATCGTTTCAAAGGCTCTGGGATAAGGTCTCTGGTCCTCATAATGGAGACTCTTTTGCAGTTTAACATTTATATATTTTCTCAATTGATAATAATAAAGAAGGTCTTTACTTGTCCAATTATATAAGGCCCGAGCTCTTTCAAAAGATAAAATTGTTGTTCCTTGCAGTAACTGCCACACACACATACCCCCCGTCTCTTATACCAGTTTGAAAACTTCGCTGGGTTAAAGTTTTTGTCTGCAGTCCACCAAACGTATCTCCATACATCTCTAACTGTATAACCTCGCCTTATTCCCTGTAACCATCCGGAAAGAGTCACCCCAACAGTAGTCATAGACTCCTTAATCTCATGTATTCTGAAATTTGGATCAAAAATCTTGCAGCATAATTGTGATCTCCCTACTTGGTTCAGTTCTAATTGTTGCCAGTGGGCCCTGTAATTCTTATGCTTCCATAGTAATGCTGTTTTCATTTGAACTGCAATCCAGTAATCCACCAATGATGGACAAGCTCTACCCCCTTCCTGTTTCGGCAAGAACAAGGTTTTCTGGGCTATTCTTGGGAAAGTATTACCCCATAAGTATGTCATAATCCACTTCTGCCAGTTTTTTATTTCTTTCAATGGTATTATACATGGTACCGTTTGAAATAAGTATAAGAAACTCAGTAATATATATGTTTTAATTATTTGCAATCTTGAGTAAAATGGGAAGGGTATACACCTCCATTTCTGGAGATCTTCTTTCACCTGCCTGCATAGTGTGGGAAAATTGTCCCTAAAAAGTGTAGCTGGAGATTTGCCTAACATAACTCCCAGATATTTTATGGTCTCACAGTCCCATTTCATAGGGTATTTAGATTTGATCTCCTCTGCTACATCTGCAGACAACAGTAATACCTCGGTCTTAGACCAGTTAAGAGTGTAGCCAGATATATCGGTGAACAGTTCAATTTGTTTAAAGACCTGTGGCAGAGATACAGAGGAATTTGTCAGGTATAGCAAAACATCGTCCGCATATAAAGCTATCTTATGAGTAACATTTCCTATTTCTACCCCCTCTATCTCGTTGTCCATCCTAATACTCTGAGCTAAAGGCTCTATATATAAGGAGAAAAGTAATGGTGAGAGGGGGCACCCCTGTCGAGTCCCCCTTTCCAACTGAAAAGCTCCAGAGGTATGGCCATTCACCCTAATGTATGCTGATGGATGAGCATATAATTTAAATAAAAATTTCAAAAGTGCCGGGAATCCAAAACCGGCCAGGGCACACCACAAAAAGGACCAAGAGACTTGATCAAAAGCCTTCTCCGCATCTAAGCTCATCACACAGGCCAAGATCTTTGATTTATGCAAGTGCTCAATTATATCTACAGATCTCCTTATGTTATCTGAGGTTTGCCTCCCCTTCACAAAACCTGTTTGATCTAGGTTAATTAGTTCTGGCAGAAGATTTTCCAATCTTCTGGCCATTATCCCTGCTATTATCTTATAATCCGTGTTTAATATGGAGATTGGCCTGTACGAAGAGCACAGTGTGGGGTCCCTAGCTGGCTTCGGCAGCACCGAAATTATAGCCTGAGCCCACGAGGGGGCACTCCCCTCCTCCTCCTTCCATAGTGAATTATAAGCCTCTTTTAGTAAAGGCACAGTTGCCTCTTGGAATGTTCTGTAAAACTCATTTGGAAGACCGTCTGTTCCAGGACATTTGCCTGCCTTCAATCGAGATATTTCTGCTTGTATTTCACCCACTGAAAAAGAAGAAATCAGGTTTTTTTGTTGTTGAACCGTTATTTTAGGTAGCTGAAGGGGACAAATATTTCTCTATGACCTCAGGGGCCAGGTTCGCTTTTTAGCATATAATGTTTGATAAAAGATTTGAAAACGTCAGCTATACCTTCAAATTATGTTTCCAAGTCTTATCCCTTGAATCCCATATTTTTGGTATGCATGCTTTGGCTTTCCACTTGAAGCCTGCTCGACAAAAATTTTAATGCCTCGGCCTCCTCGTAAAACCTTTGCCTTGAATATATCATTTTTTGTTCCACCTGATAGTCAAGCATTTCTATAAGCTCCCTCTTCAGCTTCCCCAATAGTTTCCCCCTCTCTGTGCTTAATTGTTGCTGTTGTTGTAATTCCAGTGAAGCTATTTGATGTTGTAAATGGACCTTCTTTGCCTCTCTCAGCTTTTTGTTTCTGGAGGAAATCTCTATAAGTTTGCCCCTAACTAGAGCCTTTACTGTGTCCCACAATATACCTAGTGATATGTCCGGTCCTTTATTTTCTTTAACCATTTGTTCTATTACCTTTTCTATTGTCTCCTTGACCTCCTGGTTATGTAGCAGAGAGAGAGATTCAGTCTCCAGAATGTATTATGTTTAAAGGGGCCAAGTCTAAGTCTCATATATATTGGGGCGTGCTCTGATTGTATTATGTCTCCAATCCATGACTCAGTACACAAAGATATTGAGTCTTTAAACATTAAGAAATAGTCCAGCCTCGAGTACGTTTGGTGTGCTGCAGAAAAGAAGGTATATTGTCTATTATTTTTATCGTCTGCTCCAGACATCAATTAATCCTAACTCACCCATTAACTTCACTACCTTATTTGCTGTCCCTTCTCCTGTCTGACCACCCACCAGATGTGTCTTTATGTACATTAAGGCGAAGATTTAGGTCCCTCCTATAACTAAATGACATTCCGCCCCTCTGATACTTTCAAAAGAACTCCTATAAAAAAGTCCGATCCGGAGGGCATACACTGAAACCAGGGAAATTACATTTCCATTATATTTGCCCTTAACCTGCAAACAACCCTCCTTATCTTTGAAAGTATCCTGCACTTCAAAGGGCATTTGTTAGGGACCAAAATAGCAGTACCCCTGCCTTTCTTATACGATGTATATTGGACTAACTGAAAGCCAAATTTCTTAAGCTTCTCATGCTGTACCTGGTTTAAATGTGTCTCTTGTAACATTATAAATGAAGCTTGTGACTTGCGTAAGAAGGCCATCACTCTACTTCTCTTAATCGGGTGCGTTAGTCCATTTACATTAACAGACAATATTATTGATTCAGAATTAACCATTCTCCCAAGCTGTTAGCTTATAGTTTACATGTATCCCTACGTAATGCTCCTTCCCCCTTATTCTGCCTCCCCCCCCCGTCCAGCCCAACTACATGAAATCCCCCATAAACACTTAAACTCCTAAATTGTAACAAACAAAACCACATCGCTAGATGTGGAAACAACTATAACAAATTTAAGTTTGTTTTAAATTTGTACTTCCACAAGTGGAAACCCCTTAACACCACCAGGGGTCTCTAATGCCAGTAACCTCCCACCACTGGTACGAGGATCGTCTTACCACCGCAAGTGTGGTGTTCCTCGTGAGCCTGGTAGATTGTATTACCGGGCTCCAATATACTTTAAGACGTGACGTCACTCAACCGTTAATCGCCCGTTATATGAGCCAATTATTCCCCCTCCCCCAGAAGACTAATTGATTTGCTTCTTTAACCCTGACACATTCAAACCCGCTATGTAATCACCATTTCTATATTAATTTGTTAAACAGGACCCATAGCACAACACAGTCTGATTCACCTTGAATCGTTTTTCAAATAATTACTCCAGTCATTCTAAAGCTGGGTAGGTGGAGCCAGAATGAGGACAATTAGTCAGTGAGCACCATGCTTAACTACATCACTCAGCAAGTCCAAATTCACCTCCGGTAGGCTTTTTTTTTTTTTCCCCCCTTGTTATAAGCTACCATATATAACGCTGGCTTAACATAAGCATAGTACTTTTATTTTCTGCAATACTTGCATTCCATCTTCGATTTTCACAACTTCACTCAGTCCTGCGAGTCCTTTTGTAGGCTCTCACGACTTTCCTGAAGCTTCTGGAGTAACTTCTTCATCACGAGGAGCGGCGCAAGTGATGTCATCTCTTTGCTGCTGCCTCTCTTTCTCTTACCCAATGAGGTTGTCCATTCAAGGGACCCTCCTGGGAAGATGAGTTTTTGTTCCCAGCACTTTGCGGTTCCACTAGGCCCTTCTCTGTAAGTGCAGCTCTGGCTTCTTTGGGTGAATTATAAATTTTAACACCATCCGGCCAAAATACCCTCAGCCTTGCAGGAAAAGGAGTATGAAAGCGATATCCCTTGGTTTTTAAAAGTTTAATTATTTCTGCGTATTGAGAGCGTTGTCTCTGAATTTCTTGCGGGTAGTCATGGTCAAAAAAAGTCTCTGGTTTAGGTATGTGACCTCCTTCAATCTCCAGGCCTGTATTAAGATGTCTTCCTTTATTTTATAGCTGTTGAACTTAATTATTACCGAGCGTGGTCTGGCATTTTCCTCAGTGGGTTTTGGCTGAAGAGCTCTATGCGCTCTCAAGATATTTAACTGATACCCAACAGGCAGTTGTAAAACATCTATCAAGAGGTCGGAAATAAATTCATGCATGAGCCCCGTTTCCAAGCCTTCGGGCAAGCCGTACAGTCTAATGTTCTCTCTACGCGAGCGACTGTCAAGGTCTACATTTCTCTTGTAATTTTCTGTTTGGATAATTGAGCCGAAAAATCTTACATTCTGAAATACCGTTTCTCCGCTCCTTCCACCGCTGCTCAAGCCCTGAGAGTTTTGATTCAAATTTCTGAATTCCAACCGTTTCCGCCCTCATCTCTCTTAATTCCCGAAAAGTTGCTCAAAGCGAGGCGAGATAATTGCTTAGTCTCCTCTTCAGTGTCGGCCATGCTAGATATGGAAGGGCTGCGGCTCTATCTTCTGGAAGACGGGTGCGATCCTTTCTCATCCTGTAAGTTTGGCTTCAATTTCACCCTATCTTTGTTTGGCTTGTCCTTAGCACGATTTGTATTCGCCATTACTCCCGTTTTTTATTTACTTTAGCGGGTATTTTTGTCTTTCTGAGTAGATGGGGTGAGGAGCTCGGTTCACTTGCTCCCTCTAGGCTCCGTGACGTCACCGGAAGTCCAGGAATTGCACTGTTTTAAACTTTGTTTTGTTTAAAGATATGTATGTCTTGTGTTATAAGAGTTGTGTATTATATGTTTAACATGTTGTTATATATTTTAGTAAAAACTGTAATTTTGGAGCAAACCTGGTCTGTCCTTGAATTGCTTTCTTTTGCTAAGAAATATTTATGGTTATAGCAGACAGCAGACATAAGCTTGTAGGGTGATACCACATTGGAAAGAGAAGTGTTTAAAATCTGAGGTCTTTATTAACGTTTTAAAGGGTTCAACTCTGAATACCTGGTTAGGTGCCCATAGGCAAAGATATCTGGCCCCCCGAAGACAGATATATCTGAGCCAGTGCATTGGGTATGCTAGCAAGAGGTTAACAGTTTGAATCCCTCCATAATTGAGACCAAAGGTTGATCCGAACTCACAAAAACAGACAAGAGGGTTACCTTGTCTGTTGCACTGTTCACAAGACTACGCTCAGAGGTTGGCACTTTGTGAGTAGAGTGCCTGACCTGCTGAGCGAATCTGTGACATCACTGTCATCTTCTCTCAAAGATAACAAGCTCACTAGGCTTAAAACCTCTTATCAAATGGGCAGAGAAAATCCTTTATTTTGGTTTATCTGTGCATCAAATGTGTTTGATGCACAGGTAATAAAAAGTGCCCCAAATCAGGACCGCAGTTCACAAGAAAAATCAGTGTGCCAGTGGAATGTTAGTTTTTAAAAAGCTGCCATTGTTTTTCCCCTCGTTTTGATGCGGCGCATCCCCGACTCGTGGCCAATCGTGGAAACTATGGAGCCGTGCACTCGTCATTTTTATGTTTGCTTGCACGCATGTGCAAGAAACATAGTGCCATCATCGGAGTTTTCGAAGGTGTCACCTCCTCTTCCAGTTCAGTCAGTGTGTTGGCAGGCGCGGCCCCTGTCCTCCAATGCATGCTGGAGCTGTCTATGACAAGCTGCAAAAAGCAGTGGCATACAGTTGAAGGGGGGAGCTACGCTTCAGTGAGCAGCGATAAGATATCTCCTGCTCATGCGCAGCTCTCCTACACACACACACACACACCACACACACACACACACACACACACACGCGTTCACCCCACCCGCTGCGCTCACTGTATAGCGGCAGGCGCCCAATCCGTCGGCTGTGCTGCGCTCCCCAAAATGCCTTCCAAAGCCACGCTGTGCCCTCCCCAGTGTGGCAACTCATAACTATAGCCGGGTGCCCAATCCCCGTCGGCTCCACTGTCCTCTTCCCCAGTTCAGGGTGCACGCTGGAGCCCACCCAGCGTGGCAATGAATTTTGGCTGGCCAGGGGTGCCAAATCCCGTCGGCTCCCGGCACCCCCAACCGTCCTTGTGCCCGCTGGGAGCCCACCCCAGCGTGGCAAATATCCAGCGTCATGTAAAAAAAACCTGAATTAAAAGCGGTCCCACGGCGCTTCTCCCTGCCCCCTCCACAACCCGCACCCACCCATGCTCACCCTGCCTCCCACACCTCACCCCAACCCCACCTCCGGACCTCGGCGCAATGATCTTCGGACCGGGAACACGTCTGCACTCTTCAAAGCCGACCGCGAACTGAGGAAATGCCGGTAAGCTGTATAATGGGCTAGATAAGGGTTTTTCAACTTTATTGCATATATCAGGCATTTTTTGGAATTTTTGCACCAAATTTTCAACATGGGGTTTTTGGGACCCCTTCTCATGAATGCTGTCACTGTCATGGCGTTATTCGGGCCCGAAGGGTGATTTCGATGATCACTGCGCAAAATCACCTTTAGGGACCGATTATCAACGACACTATGCCAGTGTTCATAGGTGGGCTGTCAAGAAGCGTATTTTGAAAATTTGGTGGAAAAATTCCAAAAAATGACTGTTTTACGAGCGTGCATTGCACAGTTCCTACGCAGGCTCGTAAGTTCGCGAATTTTAAATATTTTCACTCCAGATTTTCAACATTGCCATTTTACCACACCTTCTTAGGAGCAGTACAGCTGTCATTTTTCACATCTCACCCAAAACGTGTTTCGCCTATGTAGCGCACAATGGCGCAGTCTGTGTGAGAAATCAATGTACAGGCCAAATTAAAAAATCACAGTGACACTGTTCATGAGCAGGGTCTTAAAATGGCTATGTTGAAAATTAGTGAAAGAACTCTAAACATGACTGTTTCTGATAGATTGCGCAGTTCCACGCATGCTTGTAAGTTCGAATTTTCAATATTTTCACTCCAGATTTCCAACATTGCCATTTTTACCACACCTCCTTATGAGCTGTACAGCTGTCATTTTTCACATGTTGCCCAACATGCGTTTCCGCCCATGTAGCACACAATGGCACAGTCGCTGTGCAAAATCAATGTACGGGACAAATTAAGAAAATCACAGTGACACTGGTCATGAGCAGAGTTCTTAAAATGGCTGTGTTGAAAATTTGGTGAAAAAATCCCTAAAAATGACTGTTTTACGAGCGTGCGTTGCGCAGTTCCTATGCACGCTCATAAGTTTGCGAATTTTCAATATTTTCAATCCAGATTTTCAACATTGCCATTTTATTACACTTCCTTATGAGCAGTACAGCTGTCATTAGTCACATCTTGACCAAAAAATGTGTTTTCGCACATATAGCGCACAATGGTGCAGTCGGTGTGCGAAAGCAATGTTTGGGACAGATTAAGAAAATCACAGTTATATTATATGAGCAGAGGTCATAAAATGGCTATGTTGAAAATTTGGTGACAAAAGTCCATAAACTGACTGTGATACGAGTGAGTATTGCGCAGTTTCCACGCACCCTCGTAAGTTCATGACTTTGTAATATTTTCAATCCAGATTTTCACCAGTGGCATTTTTCCACACTTCCTTATGAACAGTACAGCTGTCATTTTTCACAATATGGCCGAAATGTGTTTTCACACTTTCAGCGCAGAGATGTAGTCGCTCTGGGAAATCATTGTTCGGGACAGATAAAGAAAATCACAGTGACACTGTTCATGATCAGAGGTCCCTAAATGCCTGTGTTGACAATCTGCTGTAAAAAAAAAAAAAAAAAAAAAATCTCCAAACTAATTACATTACAGGTGTGCGTTGCACAGTTTCTATGCTTGCCGTGACTTCACCCATTTTTAAATATTTTAACTGCACATTTGCAACATTGCCATTTTACACTTCCCCATGAACAGTACAGCTGTCATTTTACATCCTGTTTGGAATGTTTTTGCACCTGTGGTGCTAAATGCCATAGTCGCTGTGCATAAGCAGCTTTTGGTTAACAAACTGATATTGCCACTGTTCATGAGGTGGGGTCACAAAAAACCATGTGTTGAAAATTTGGAGTGAAATACTACGAATGCCTGAGGTATTAGGGTTTCCAACCATAATGCCCAACCCTGTCAGAGAATGACAGGCATCAAGGGATGTGACTTGGATTCTTGCCTGTAATACTCATACCATTTCACACCCTGCAGCCAGTGACAGGCATGAGGGCATGCCTTGGACTCTTCAGACCCAAAGTTCACCCCATTCTCCTATACCGCACCCATCTCATCATATTTCCTGATGGAATGGGGTGCACATAAGGGCCAAAGACCCCAAGGCACATCGTGACACTTGTCAGTGTCTGCAGGGTAAGGTGAAATGGCATGGCCTTTATGCGTGACAACCCAAAGGCACACCCCAATGCCTGTCACTCTCTGCAGGGTGGTGGCGGGGTTGGCTTCAGTTCAGTACTTCCCTGCCATTCCTATTATGCAGCTCTGTAACTTCTACACTACCAGTGCCAATACCAGCAAGCAAACATTCGGCATTGACAAATGCTTTTTTTTCCTACTAATGGCAGAAAAAACATTAATCTGAACTGTCGCTATAACCAAATTGAAATACAATATTAAAAAAAAGTCTCCTGTAACAGTAGATGCCGATCCGCTGCTGCTCCTGCGCATGTTTAAAAAAAAAAAAAAAAAAGTGTTTTTTTTTTCAATATTTTATAAACAAGGTCGAGGTTAAAATTACAGCCGTTCGGTAAGGTGCTCGTGCCATACGCTGTCAGGGAGGGTCTAATGTCACAGACAATTGGTGCTTATATCTTGCCATTATAGTTGCTGCATGAATCTCTGCTTGCCTAAACTGGGGAGGGATGGGACGGTGTAAGGAATTTGGCTGTTCCACTACGCTGTGTCTGTTTGGGGGGCGGTGGGCGATGGTGGAGAACATCGGACCACTGTCAGTAAAACATTTCGAGAATACCAAGTGTGTGACATATTTAGTGTGAGCATACCAAGTGCAAGTAATGACGATTTGAGAATCGCCATATGTAGGTGCCTAGCTTGCCGCTAGGTTGGGCTGAGTGCACAGCAGAGAGGGTAGTGCACAAACAGGTAAAGAAAGAGACTAGTCATAATTAATCGGTGATAGTGAAGAACATCGGACCACCACAGGTATTTTTGGGGAGAATACGAATCCTGCAATGTAGTTGAGTACCGTAATAGCGCAAGAGCGTACTTGCAGCTAGCATTGCGCTACTTTCTCTGAACTACATTGCCGCTCATTTTTGTATTGGTTGATTTGAGTTGAGGGTTGTTCTCTCCCACACCCCTTTAAAAAAAAGAAAGGGGGGTGTGGGGGCGAAGCCCCCCTCAACACAAACTAATAATACAACATTTCACCAAACTCTAAGAATACAAGTGCTCAATCGTGAGAGCTAGCGGCAAGTTTGATTCAGGCGCCAATGTCTCGCACACATCACCTGTTCAGTTTATACATTTTCTTGCGCAAGCAGCGGTGGTCCGATGTTCTTCACTATCGCCCCGGCGGTGTCTGGAAATATGTATGGCCATTTAACTTGCTCAGTCCGTGAGTGGCCGGGGGGGGGAAGGGAGGAATTGCCAACTACTGACTGTGGATCTCCCTTCACAAAGTAAGGAGAAAAAAATTAAGATGCTTCTTCTCGCTGGGAGAAAGGGTGCGAGTGTGTGTCCACTAGCAGCTTGCTGACCACCTTATCAGTAGCGCTCCTGAACAATGTCGTGGCTGTGTAATTTACACACCTTGCTGCTACTTCTTCGACTTCCTACCTGTTCCCAGGTGTTACACTTACACACGGAAGTACTTCCAAAACATTCTGCCTGCTTCGTTTAAGTTTCTGTCGGTCTCCAGCTGCTCTGGCACTCCCAGAGCCAAACAGAACACTGCTTTTTTGACAACTCCACTCCTTGCTGTCTCGATCATGGGAGGGCTTTGGGCACATGTTCTTCCTTCTGGTGGGTGGCATACAAATAAATAAAAAATAAGCCATAACATTCATAAATTAAGTCTCCCAATTAGCAGCAGTTCTTCTACTTGCAGGTGTGGTGGGGGGAGGGGTTGAACTTTGTACCAGTACTATGGATGCCATAGTAGAACAACTGTAGAAAAAAAATTCGACATCAAGCAGAAGGACTATTTTACGTCAATTTAACATAATTCCTGTTTTTAGACACGCACAGTTTTCTAGCATGAGAAAAATATTGTTAAAAAAAAAAAAGGGGGACCCACTTTATAAGCGCAATAAGACACTCCGGGTTGTGCATAGAACAGATATTACCACACTTCCAGTGGCTGCACTCGTGCCTTACAATGCCCCTGGACATGCGGTAATATCTAATTTTTCCCTTGTCAGTCTTCACCATTGATTACTGCTGGGTGTAAACTGGAGGCACACACGTGTATGGAAGTCTTTATTTTTTTTTTTTTTTATTTTGGGGAGGTCGGCGCCGATGGCACTGCCTGCGAGGCTGATGCATTGCATGGCGCTCGAGGGTTGGCTGTTAAGCACCTTTGATGACGGCTCCACCCCAGTTCTGTTTCTTGCACTGTCAAGGTCGCATCTGCTGTGCAGGTTGCCGAAAGTTCGCCTGCGTCACTAGGACTTCGCCTTTTGATGCCGTTTTTCCTGCCTCTCTATTCCGGTTCTGAATTCAGCTGACGTCGTTGGAATTCGGTAAGCCTGTTCCTTTTATTTTTACTGACGTCGCTGGGTCATTTTTCCTGTAAAGTTTTGTTGAATTTTGCGTTGTGTCTGGTTCAGGGGCTAAGAGAAAATCCAAAGCGGGCTGTGCCCCCATGCGTCTCTGCCCTTGTGTTCAATATTTTTTCTGTTACGGACCTACATAATAGTTTGCATTGCCTGGGTCCCAACCACAATATGGAAAACTGTGATGCCTGTTTCTCCATGGACTGCCGTGTTCTTGAGATCCCGCGTTTAAAGTTGGCAGGGCCCCACTGACTTACAAGGATGGCGTTCTAGGGATGCCATGGCAAGATCTCTTGACTCTACCGCCGAATGACCCTCGGCGCCACCTGTCGGTGCCACTTCAGATCCTGGTGCCGGTGATCGAGGCGGCGCTGCGGCAATGCCGTGTCTCGCGATGGTGCTGTTCGTGGTGCCATTGCTAAGAGCTCTCCAGGGGTCGCTAGTCTGGTCTGCGTGGTCTCTTCCTCTTCAGAGGTGGATGGCCTGCTGACCAGTCCGGACCGGCATCCCAGCTCTTCAGAGTCGGGGGAGTCCTCTTGGATGCGGCACCAGGTGGCCTGTGTTTACCTCCCAGACTCCCCGGAGCCTGTGATCCCTGCGCCCCACACACACACCGATGCCTGCATTGGGGTGCTGCAGTAGATAGCAGTCTGGGGGCCTGGTGGCGGTTCACTGTGGAGGCTGTGGCAGCTGCCATTTCTGGTGCTGCCATGGCCTCCTTGGTGGGGGCAGCAACCCCCCCCCCTCTTCTGTAGCCTCCCTCGGGGATTGGCGACCCTTTGTTACTGGACTCAAGGAAGAGGATGTCCTTGGATTCCGAGGAGGTTCAGAGGCCAAAGTGAGGTGCCAAGGCCTCCTTCCACTACCCTTTGGGGAGTTGGGAGGAGCTGAAGTGCTGATCCCTGCTTCTTCTCCTCTGAGACTTCAGGGGTGCCCTTAGTGGGCAGTGCCGAGGGTTGCCCTTCTGGAACCATGCAGCCTCAGTCGCACCACGGGGGGATTCTCCCTGAGGGCACATTTGCAGTGTTTGCTGACTGGATCTGCGGCTGGGTCTCAAAGCCCTGGCAGAGGCCGGACACTTTCTGTGAGGTGACCTTTTCCAGTTCCTCTGCAGATACCCCCCCCCCCGACCATGTGGGTCCTACAGGTCCTTTAACCTGAGAGATGTTCAGGACCACTGCGGCAGCCTTCCCTAGATATGTTAGACCCATGGACTAGCAGGTCTGTCGCCTGTCTTTCCCCGCCACAGGAGGACTCCAAACACCCGAGCTCCTCTACTTCCTCTTCTGAGAAAGAGGAACATTTTGTCCACCTTTCTTCCGACGATTTCACCGAAATATTAGCGGTTCTTCTCGAGGTTAGTTTAGGAGCCCCATATCTCCCATGTAGTAAGATGCAATACCAAGCGGGAGATGCGCACATTTCTGAGCGAATTCAGTGCTAACCACGTAGTGGTGTCTTCCTGGCCTGTTCCCTTCTTGGAAGCGTCTGTCCACACTTGGCAGTCACCAGTCGCATCATTCCCAGCCCCAGTGGACTGCAGGAGGAGGTATTGCACTACCTAGGAGTCTTTTGGTCCTCTGCCTCACCCACCCTTGGGGCTTACTGCTCTAGACACTCCTTCCGGGCTTCAACACCCGGGGCACAACCGACCACCTGAGCAGGATTCTGCTGAGTTCGACCAGTGGGTAAGAAGAGCTTTCTCATTAGCTCTTGTGTTACTCTGCATCAACTCACATCCGGCTCACCACACTGCCTACAGCAGGCACCTGTGGTTGATGCTGGTGCAGGTTTTAGCATCTTTGCCTGATTCGGAGGAATCTAAGTAAGCCATTGTCCTCTCTGCACAGGGTCTGGAGCTTGCAAGGCACCAAACAAGGGCATCATGTGACACCAGTGAGGTGGCTTCCAGACTGGCAGGGACAGCAGTCTTCATTAAGCAGAAGGCATGGCTTCGCGTATCTAGATTATCACCCATTGCCGGCGTGGTGATTTCCTCCGCGTTCGAGGACCCATCTTTTCTCCCACAGGGTGAGGAGGAATCTTCAAGGGCATCTTCAGTCTCCCCCAACCCCGACAGCGGGAACACCTCCTCTGCCTAACCAGCCTTGGGCCATATTGACCTAGTATGGCAGAGGGGTCTCACCCACCTGCGTCTCCTCTGCAGGAGGCTAAGGGAATCTGTTCCCTTGGGGCAATGCCAGGTCCCTTTCCGGGGGCTTGGTAATCACCCAGCAGTAATGAATGGTGAAGACTGACAAGGGGAAAATATGAAAATTACATACCTACCGTAATTCTTGATCTTCGCTTGTATCTTCACCATTCATTACTGATTCCCACCCACCTTTCCCACTTGGGCTCAGCCTCCACCCTGCTTGCCCTCTCCCTCTTCGAGCCCGGTTGGGGAGCAGAGTTCCCCTGGTAGCTCGGGGCCCTCTGTTTCCTTCTCTAAAAAGTCACAGAACGTTCCATCCTAGGAGGATAGTGAGTAGGATCTTCGCCCTGGCCTTGGAGGGAACTCCCTGGGATTCTCAGTGGGGTGCACTGTGGTATCCTCCTTAACTGTCACAGATGCCATCTGTTTTTCATCTTCAAGTGGGAACTGCGTCAGTGCATCTCATGGGAGAACCCATAGGGATTTTCCTCCCCCTTTCTCTTTCTGTAATCCCTCTACCTTAGAAGTCATTCTGGGCAGTCTTCTCCTGTTTAGGGGTCTCCCCCGACTGAGCCATCAGGTGTTCAACTGTGAGGACCATGTTCCATGACTTTCATCCCAAATGTCAGTTTGGGGCGAGAATGAGGGAAGGCTTCTCCGCCATGTTTTATTTTCTCCAAGACCATTTCAAATTCCCTTGTTCTGGACTTCCGTCCAGTGGTCCCTGAAGTTGACAGGATTCTTGCACCTGTGTCTTCATGCCTTTCAGGTTTTTAAGGCTAATAATAATAATAAAAATAATAATAAAAAAAGCCAGTGGTTTTCCAGTTCGACATGGCTGAGGGTCTCCCCCTTCTTCCCTTACGTATCCTATATATTTCTCTCTCTTCTCTTTCTCCCTTTCCTGTGCTACCGCCCAAAGAGTTGGGGCCCCATGGCCTGTTAGGGTAAAAAAGTCCAACCCCTCTGTCCTCTGGTCGGCTTCTTCCTTTTTCAGTTTATATCCTTTCCTTTTCCTATTCCTCTGCTCTCTTGCCTCACCTTGGTTTTCTCTATCCCTCTTTGTTTCATCCTCTCTGGCAGATCAGAACTGGGGTGGAGGAGGAGTCTGAGGAGCTTAACGGCCAACCCTTGTGCGCCACGCAATGTCGGCCTTGTGGGTGGCGCCGTTGGTGCTGACTCCCAAAAAGCTCCCGTACAGGTGCACACCTCCGACTTACACCCAGCAGTAATGAATGGTGAAAATAGAAGAAAAAAAAAAAAATTATGGTAGGTATGTAATTTTCATTTCTACGCACACCCCGTTGTGTCTTATTGCTTACATATTGCATGTTTTCGGGTTTGCTGTGGGCGCTGGCAAAAGCGAGCACCGCTGCAAGACACTGGCCCCACTGGAAAGTAGAATTCATTATTCCACACTGTGCCTGGTGTATTAAATTGCACACTCCCTTCCACCTAACTTTGCCTCCATCCTGGAGCTTAAACCTCACAGGAGGGCCATCCGGTCCTTCTCCTAGTTGCTCCTTACTGTTCCAAGGACATCAGCAGCTTTTGGCAAAGGGTCCTTTGCCACTGTGTCCCTTAGGCTGTAAACTGACCTCCCATTTGATGTCCAGGCTTGCACTAATCACAGGTCCTTCAAATCCTCCCTTAGGGGCATACCTCTTGTATGCAGCCAGTGTACTTGTTGTAACTGAGACCGCACAGTGACCTTGATTGGGTTAGGTCAGTGGTCAATGGTCAAAGCCATGTATTGCACAGACTGCTTGGTTGGTGCTGTTATCCTGCTGCTAGACTTTCTTAACTTGGCTGTGTTAGTCTGTATGTTTTAAGCCCATCAACATTCCTTAATTTTGTAATGATTTTAAATCATTTGCAAATACTGTTTGTACTTTTTTTTTTCCTTCAATGTTGGCATCTGTATCTTATCAATGGCTGTTACTTGTATTTAAACGTGACAGTTGAGTTTAATTAATTCCGGGTCACTCATGAAAAAGGGACTGTCAGTCTTAGTGAGCACAAAACCCAAAAAAATCTACTGGGGGTGGGAGGGCCCTGAACTTGTGTTGAAACTGTCCATTAAGCTGCAGCTAGCTAGTACTGTATATTAACAGAAGTGTTTTCTGTGGGTTCAGTGTGGATGCATGTCTAGTCTTTTTTTTTTTAAATCGGGCAATAGTTGTTGAAGACCTCGTACTGCTTGACTTTTGCCTGCAAGGCTACTGCTATCTGATTTCCCCACCCATTTGAAGCCTTGAAAGAGGTGACTTTGATTAAGTAATCCAATTTGGAAGTTAAAGCTGATGGGAAGTGACATTGGGGCTCTTTTGATAGCAACTGGTTCAGTTGCTGTTATATTCTCAAATAGCCTTGGCCACCTTCTGTGTTATGATAGATGGCTATTCCTTCAGAGTTAAGGTTGCTGTTGCTGGGAATTGAGGCCACCTAAAATATTGTACACAGGTCTAGAACAGGGATGTGGCAAGTCTGTTAGAACTACAGAACGGAAGCTTAAAAGTCTTCAAAAAAAAACACAAACAAAAAAGAAATTAATTTTTTTTCTGGGGTAGATTGATCCTCTTGGCCAATAGGAAAAACAAACCACTTCTGGCACCATCCTGCAGCCGATCCACATTGCTGAAGTTCATCTTCAGGGAGATTATGGGATAGGAGATACTCCATTGTTACCAGTTCGTCACAGACGTACACAGAAGATTGATCGGATGGCTCCTTTTAGTTCAGTACTGCCTCGTCCTGGCTGTTAGGTTATCTCGACCTGGTTCGCATCCCTCCCACCACTGGCCACTGATCACCCAGTGGAAGGCCTTAAAGCGGCAGTGCAACAAAAAAAAACTTACTCCAAAAAACTAATTTTTCGGTTATGATTATGAAAAATATTGGTAGAACTGTTGACCTGGGTTTTCTGGATGCTTCCTATGCTGAGTACTGTTCATTTTTGTCTGGATTCTTACCCTCCTCGGGTCCTCAATATTATTTCTATGTGAAAATGAGGCAGCCATCTTTTTTTCTTGAGAAATAATTACTTTTAAACTTTCATAAAATTCTTTAACGATAATGAAAACTGAAAAAGTTATCACCAACATAAACTGGAAGACATCTGGCATCATACTAACATACTAAAATGCCAGCAGAATAGGCTTAACAGTCTTTAATGTCTGCTCGTTTGGTCAGGCCCCCCCCCCCGGGAGCTGACCTTGCTGCCCCCCCTTCCTCTCTGGATTCTCCCTTCCCAGTCCCGGATAGTCTCGCATTGGATTTGGCTTCCAGAACCCTTCCCGTGCCTATCCCACCCCTCTTGAACTCCTCCACCGTGTCTGCCTCCACCAGCCCCTAGGCAGCGCATTCCATGCTCTACCACCCTCTCAGTGAAGTAGCACCTCCTCCTTTATCCCTGAATCTCCCTCCTCCAGCTTCCACCCATGCCCTCTAGTTGCCCCCCACCTTCCTTGAGCACCCTAACTGCTTCTCCCTATTTACCCCCTTCATGTACCTGAAGACCTCTATCATGTCTCCCCGGTCCCTTGTCTCTTCCAGTGTGTACATATTTAGCCCTTCAAGCCTCTTCCCATAGGTCCTGTTCCCCCAAGCCCCAAATCATTTTGGTTGCCCTCCTCTGGACGCTCTCCAGGAGTTCAATGTCCCTCTTTAAATGTGGCCTCCAAAACAGCACGCAGTACTGTAGGTGCGACCTAACCAACCAGTTATACAGTGGAGGTGATCCCCCTAGCGATGCATCCCAGCATCCTGTTGGCCTTTGCCACTGCCCTCCTACAAGTCTCCGAGTTGTTCATCTTGACATCCACCACCACCACCCCCAGGTCCCTCTCAGCCGTCGAGACTTGTAGCATTCCCCCCCCCCTCCCGGGTGTATACTTGGCCGGGTTTCTGGCTCCCAGGTGCAGTACCTTGCATTTCCCTGCATTGAACCTCAACTTACACTTTCTAGACCACCTTTCCAGAGCCTCCAGGTCCCCCTGTAGGGCCACCCTCCCCTCCCCTCCTCCCCATCCACCACCGCCCCCAGTTTTGAGTCATCCGCAAAGAGACCCATCTCACTCCTGATACTCTTCCGTATGTCAGAGACATAGGTGTTGAACAGGAGGAGCCCAAGGACTGATCCCTGAGGGACCCCACTAATGACCCTCCATGGGGATGAGACTATCTCGCCAACCACGACCCTTTGGGTCCAGTCCTGCAGCCAATTTCCTATCCATCTGATCGTCTGGTTCCCACCCCCATTTCTCCCAGCTTATCCAACAGGCCCTCATGAGGAACAGAGTCAAACGCCTTGCTGAATTCAAGAAAGAGGACGTCCACTGGTCTACCCAGGTCCAAGGCACTTGTCACTCAGTCATAGAAATCCACAAGGTTTGTCTGACACGATTTCCCTGGGACAAATCCATGCTGTCTATTTTCCAGGCCCCCCAGTCTCTCCTTGACAATGCCCTCCATCACCTTGCCCACCACTGATGTTAGGCTGATGGGTCTGTAGGTTCCTGCCACCTCCCTTGCTCCCCCCCCTTGTGGGTAGGCACTATGTGCACCACCTTCCAGTCCTGGGGCTCCCACCCTGTCCTCAGAGATGCTGAAGAGCTCCGCCAGGGGTTTTGCCAGGACATCCGCCAGTTCCTTCAGCACTCTGGGATGTAATATATCCAGCCCCGGTGCTTTCTCTGTCTTAAGGGACCTGAGGGCTTCCCTCTCTCTCTCTCTCTCTCTCTCTCTCTCTCTCTGCCGTGATTTCCACCTCCGCTACCTTGTCCCTGCTTTGCCTTCCCTACCTTGCCAGTGATGCCCTCTCCCTCCCAAGACCCACCAATCGGTAAGGGTCCCCCTTCCTCAGTTTCACTGTCTCCTCCCATGTATGATGCATTCCCCTATTTTCCTTGGTGGAACCGTGAAGTACTCATTTAGTACCTCAGCCTGCTCCCTGGGTCTTGTGCCCATCCTCCCCTGTTTTAATCCTGCTAATCTGCCCCTTCACCTTAGTTTTCCCAGTGTATTTAAGAACCCTTGTTCCTCTCCTTATTTCCTGGCCAGGCTCACTCCTTCCTTGCCTTAGCCGCCCTCACCACACTAGTGGCCCTTCTGGCCATCAACTTGTACTCCCCTTGAGCACTTGAATTGCCTGTAGGCCACCTTCTTTCCCCTCACCACCTCCTGAACCTCCTGGACCACCAGCAGGGTTTTCGGGCCCTACCACATTTTCATCTTACTCTTGCGCAGGTGCTGGTAGCATCCTGCACCCCCCTCCTGATTATTTCCCACCTGCTGTCAGCGTCCTTGTCTGGCCGAATCCCATCCAAGTGCTCCTCAAGGATCCTTCCCATTTCCTTGAAATCCGCCCCCCTGAAGTCGGTTATCTCCATCTTTGTGCAGTCTTGTACCCCTCCTAGGTTCAGGCAGAACCAGACCGTGAAATGGTTGCTCCCCGCCAATGGGTCCCTTACCTCCAGGCCCCCAGTCTGGTCACCATCTGCCAGGACCACTTCCAGTATCCGCGCCTCCCTGGTCGGTTCCCCCACCTGCTGAGTTAGGAATGCGTCCCGAAAGACATCCAACATCCTCTGTTCCCTGGCTACCAAGGATGTCAGTCTCCCAGTCTGTTCCTGGCATGCTTAAGTCCCCCAACACCACCACCGATTAGGAAGGTAAAAAATTCGGGGTCAAATTTTAGCCCATTTTCGTTGCACTGCTGCTTTAATATTGGGCAACAGAACCACCCCTTTAGTGTCACCAGAAACCACTTCCAACCCTGTATCAGATACAGGTTACTTTTTATATACATGGTAGTCGTGCTGTTTGGTGGCAGACACAAAGTTGCTCAGTAGGAAGAGATATTACCAGCACCATAAAACACTGCACAGTCACCAAGAATATTAAATGTTTCATATTTACATTAGAAAATTGCAGACTATAAAGTAAAAAAAAAAAAAAAAAAAGATAACACATTAGGGAATGCAAAATAAAAACAGTTCGACAGAAGGAACAGTCTCTCTAGATTACAGGCTAAAAGAGCTTACCCCAACTCTTTTAGGAAACAAGTTGCCATTAAGGCCTGAGATTGAGCAGACACAGGGCTGTTTCTTTTTCTCACAGTGGAAGTCTGATAAGTTCTGCCACCCAATTGAATCGGAGGGGCCTGAACTGTTCTTCCAGGTTAACACTACTCCAGGGATCTGCTTCAGGTGATTCACCCACCTGTCACATTATCAGCCATCCCTGCACTTACCAGGGTTGACACACTGTTTGTTCCAGAAGCCCCTTTAGTCCTTAACAAAACAAACAACAACAAAAAAAAAACTAGCTGAGACCAGTCTGCTACTAAATTGCGTCTTCTGTATGAGCAGATGTTGATGCGTTGGTACTCGCCCAAAACCAGCTGCCCACATTTAGGAGGAGGCACAAACATCACGGGGTGCACTTCAGAAACTTGGGTTTCTCCAGACATTACATTTGCATGATGGGTAGCAATTATTTCTCTACGTACTGTAAATTGTAGTGAGAAAGGAAAAAAAAATATTAGTCACTGGGGATTGAACTCTAGCCCCCAGCCACTGCTGCTTGGTAGCCTGTTACTCTACTGCTGTACTGAGGTTCTTTGGCTAGAAGTGCACGCTGTGGCAAAGGACATTCAGCAGCGAGTGCAGAGTATTCACACACACACACTGTGAATTTTAGTAAGGAACAGTGAGGAGCTATTAGTAGGGAAATGGGCAGTCTAGGTAGGCCGTATGATCTTTATCTGTCAACAGATTCTGTGTTTCTATGTAAAAGTCTGTCAGACTGAAGTAGTGTTTCCTAAACTGCATACAAACCCCAGTGTTTTGGCTGAAACTTTTCAGGTTATCTGCAGTATAGAACTTCAGACCTTGTTGAAAGTCTTATCACTAATATCAGCAATATGGCATCTAGCAGTTTCTCTCATTCTACGTGAATTGTAGTGAGGAAAACAAAAGTTCTGCTCTGGGGATCAAAATGCAGGCTTTCTACCCACTATTACTTGGTAGACATTAGCTTTAACACTGTACTGAGGTTCCTTGACAGAAAATGCTTGCTGTGGCAAAGGACATCCAGCAGTGAGTGCACCCACCCCCACCCCAAACACACACGCGGCTGCACTGGATTTTTGTAATGAATAATCTGTCAGTTTGATGTAATATTTCCCAGGTTGCATTAAAACCCTAATGCCTTGGCTGTAGCTTTCCAATTTACCACCAGTTTTCAGCAATATATAAGTCCTAACCTTACTGAAACTCTATTACTAACATCTCCCATACTGCTTAAATTGTAATGAGAAAGTAAAAAAAAAAAAAAAAAAAGTGCACTGGGGATGGAACCTAGGCTTGTGTAAGTCTGAAATCCTGCACCAAGACCTAAAAGCCTTATTACAGACATCATCAGTGACATCATTCAGCTGAATTGCTCCCACCAAATGTACCGTTGAACTTGATTTAATACAAAAGAAGAGTATACATGACCACAATAGGCACTTTGAGTTCTGCTGCTGGTGCCAAAAAAAGTGCATATACCGTATTGGATGGCCAGCCAGACTACACGCCGGTAGAGGCACTGTTTATGTTTCGTCGTCACTTAGGATGAAGTCTTTAGAGTGTACATGTATACTAGCATTTGGCTAGTGGTCCAGTGCCAGTTTTGATCCCTGCAAGGACACTGTGTTTACTTGTGTGGGACCAGTAGAGGTGATTTAGTACACGTGTATTTAGGTCCACACATAGCTGTTTGTCAGATGCATGCAAAGTACCTGAGTGGTCCACAAAACATGTACTTTCAGCATCTGTAGCAAATGTCTTTGGTCAGAGGAGAAGTATTATGTGGTTCATGCAATCCACCAGGACAGTAAAGATAAAGTGATGGGAGTCTAGTATCAGTTCAGCATTTTGGCTAATTGTCCTCTGAACATTTTAGCCAAATGACAACATCCCCATCTGAAACATTAAAAATCATTGAATTCTGACCTGCAGTAGCAAGTTTGAATACTTGAACATTGCTTTTTGTAGCTAAATGCAGAAATACTTTGAGAAATACTAATTAAAGGGACACTTGTCAACCCCCTGAGGCCTCAGTGTCCCTTGTTTAAAAAAAAAAAAAAAAAAATAAAAAAAAAAATAAAAAAACTTTGATTGCTAACATTCTTTAAATATTGCTGATGTAGCTGGTAGTTTGATTCTGATTCTTTTTGTCGTTTGAAAAATGAAAAACGGACTGCCCACCATACTGGTGTTAACCACACCAAAACAGGTTTGTTTACGTTCCTTGATAAACTCCCATTGTATCTTTCTTGAACTTGGGAACACCTCCAACACAGTTTAGCCACCCATGATGCAGTGGGAGTTTAGGTGACTGCACTGTTTTGGGGGTGCTTCTGTTGTTCAAGAAGTATTCAAGAAGAACAGATTCAGGATCTGAAACAAAACAAAGTTGTTTATAAGTATTCTTTACCATGCATTTCAGTTTTACTAAACAAGGAGACAGACAAAAACAAACAGCAACATCAGTGACTTTTAGAGAAGGTAAGCAATCATCAAATGTGGGTTTTTAACTATAATTAATATGATGCAAAACAGGTTTACAGTGTCCTTTTTAAGTAGCAGCAGCTTGAATTGAACACTGACAATTTTCCCCACATTTAGGCAATCCCGTTCCACTGTAACCAGAGCTTCAGTGAACACATAGGTGGATAGTTGAAGATTACAGAGCCTGATGCTGACTCGACTGATTCTGAGTTCTGATTCTGAGATTCTGAGACACTATACTGAGGGAGGCAGTATAGTGCAGTGGTCTAAGGCTCTGAGCTGCAAATCTGGTGACATCCAGCAGACCAGACCTGGGTTTGAATCCCACAACTTCCACTTGCATACTGTGTGACCCTGAGCAAGTCACTTAACCTCCTTGTGCTCCCAGGTCACTTCTGTAAAAAAGCGTTCAGCTTAGTGTGCTATACCTGGTTAAACAACTAAATAAAAAAAAAAAAAAAAATTCTACACTGTGCTGCCGAGTGACCTGATGTAGGGTAGAATTGAACTAACTTTGAATGCTGAGTACGTTTGAATGTATATACGTTCAGAATGTAAATATACTCCCACAGTACTATAAGGGTTAAAATTCTGGTGTTGCAGACAGAATACCAAAAACCACAAATCTGATATTCCACCTCCATTTTTATTTTATTTTATTACTTGACTCGCAACTTTCATAGTAAGTGGAAACAAAATGAGTGCTCGTTTAATCTCTACTCTGGGGGTTTATCCTAAAGCTCTTATCAGAAGTCCCCTCTTGTTAAAAAGCATGAGTGCTACAGCTTTCATCTGTTTTAGGTATTTGGACATCTGCAGATTTGGAATATAGAGGGCATCATATGTAACACCGGGGGCTTTAATGCCACCATATGCAAGAGGCCTACACTATGTCTGTGGAGCTATTCTGCAGATGACTGGAGGTGCCACATGACCCCTCTAGTTTTTATTTATTTATATACATATACACAAGATTTTTATGGTTGGGGAATTTAGAACATGTGTACACATTAATGAGCCTACAGATTAAAACAGCAGTGCAACGAAAATGGGTTACAATTTGACCCCACCCTTTTTTCTTATTGATTGATGCCAGATGTCTTCCAGTTTATTTTGGTGGTAACATTTTAAGTTTTCATTACCATTTAAGAATTTTATTCAAATTTTCAAATAATTATTTCTCAAGAAAAAAAGGTGGGCGTCTCATTTTAGCATAGAAATAATATTGAGGATCCAAGGAGGGTAAGAGTCCAGGCAAAAATGTAAATGTACAGTACATAGCATAGGAGGCATCTAGAAAACCCAAATCATCAGTTCTGCCAATATTTGTTATAACCATAGCAGAAAATTAGCTTTTTGGAATAACTATTCATTGTACTGCTGCTTTAACAGTTGTATCGCGCTGCACAAGTTTGCTGCTCAGGGAACTTATTTTTTTTTTTTTTTTTTTTAACTGCCCAAGAGAAATGTTGGGGTGCTCCATGATCAGGGATTACTGCTAATTTTGCACCTTGCATTAGTGCTGGTGCAGGGTAAAGGTTCTGGTGGTAACCCTATATGGTGCCTTTTTATGTCACTTGGAGCACCATACAATAGGCATGCAAAAATATACATCATAAATCTTGACATCAGGATTATTTCTAAACTTTTAAGGTGTTCTTATAACCATTATAAATCGACTTTTTTTAAAGTGATTTTGTCCAGTTTGCCGTAGCAAATGAGTAGTAACCTGTAGGAATTGTGAATCAGTCTCCTACCATTCAAACTGCCAAAAAGTGCTGAGTGCTGTTTTCAGTGAAAAAAAAAAAAAAAAAAAATGCTTTATTTCTGTGCTCTGCTGCATTTGCATAACCCTGCTGCTTTGTTTCTCAGTGCTGCAAGTCACAACTGTGACATCATGCAAGGGAAACAAAGTTTTTAAGCACTATGTTGAAACGGAGACCTTTGTTGGTCAGTCTTTGGTATTGCAGATATCCTTTTTCTTTCACAATTTTGGATTCAAAGCAGAAGCTGGACAGTAAAGAAAAAGAAAAGCAGTCTGACCCATAAGTACACTTCTCAACTACTTAGTCATTCAGGCCCTAGAACATAAACATATTGTAGAAAAGTACCATCACACTCCCACATTCTGACAGGAGTGGCCACTTCAGACCTGTCACTTCACCAGCAGGCAGTAAGTCAACATCTATGTGGACTGGCAAATTATCTTTCAAACAACATGGAGTCTTGCTGTATTCTGACTATATGCAGTTTTAGCCCCAGCACTTGAACTGCTCCAGAGAGTAAAGGGTTAACTCTATGCCAGGGCATAGAACATTGAGCTCGGTTTTCAAACCTCTGTCCCTGATACTCCTCAGTGTAAACGTCAGATTCTTTACTCCGCCTAATTGTGAAGTCGTTCTGGAGATTTCCTTCCTTCGTTTCGGTTCAAGTTAATTAAAATCGGCCGGTTTTGAACCACTTTTTCTTGTTTTATTTGGTATTTCAGATATCTGTCTACGGTATAGTAAGTGTAGCTAGTAAGTAGTTAGAGTTTATTTAGTAGAAATTGTTTTTTGTTCGGTTTTCTCCCGGTCGGTCCGGTTGGGAATCGAAACAAATTCTTTTACTGTTAATTCTTGTGTTCTGTTTATTATTATTGTGGTTTCCAGTACTTATTGGTTCCTTAAAAAAAAAAAAAGTCAGTTTTCTTTTTTTTTTTAACCGACCTGTGACACGGTTGGAACAGATAAGTGTATAGCCAGAGCTTACAACTTGCTTTCTCTAGTGTTGAAAAATGGTTCCGGGATAGTAAGCTTGTGCTTAACCACAATAAAACAAAAGCCATGCTTTTTACCAGTCACCAAAACAAAAATAGAAACACTCCACTCACTATTAAAACCTCTGCTGGAAATACACTGGACCAAGTAAATACCTTCAAATACCTTGGTATCACGTTTGACCAAGGTCTTACCTTTGCAACCCACATTGACAACACGGCAAAAACAGTGAACCAATGTCTAGGAATACTATTTTGAAACCGACAATTCCTTAACCAAGCTGCACTGAGGATTGCTATACAAAGTTCCATAATCTCAATCATAGACTGTGGCCTTATTATCTGTGGCTCAGCTATTACCACGGCACTAAGGTGTATCTCAGTCGCTCTAAATAAGGCTTGCTGGCTCCTCACGGGGGCACAGAGACTGACACACACGCGTGAGCTTTACTATGAAACAGGCTGGTTGCAACTATCAAATCACCTTGTGTATCTCACCTGCATAATGGCAAAAAAATCTATCATGGGACTGACTCCACTGTGTATCCAAAACCTACTCTGCCTGAATCATGGCATGCATCCCACCACCAGATCTGAACACCAACCTTTTTCTGGTTCCCAGATGCCGGACCGCACAGGAACAAAGAACGTTCGCGTACAGGGCCCTGACCTGGTACAATGCTCTAAGCCCACCTACTCTATCCTCCACCTCTCTTGGAGTTTTCAAAACCATGCTCTATGCCCACCTCACTACCACTAGCAACTGTGATTGCATTTGATAAAAGACTAATTCCTCCTCTGACCATCCCCAAACTATGGCCTATCCTCCTTGTCTAAAGAACCCACAAGTACCACCAACTACTCCTGCCTGCCTCCTAACTCACTCTTCTACTTCCCTTCCTTCCCCTCTCGCTTGCTGTACTGCCCACCACTTTCCCTACTTTTCGCCTCCCTGTTTGCCTCCAATTAGCTCCCCTCTCCTTGGAAGGTAGTTTTGTTTCCTAAATTGTTACTGCCTTGAAACTGTTCAAGCATATTTATTATGTAACTTTTCTTTCTGATAATACTTATGTGTTTTGTTTGTTTGCTGTTCTATGTGACGTGGAACCTTTGTAAAAGAGCCCTGGCTCAAAGGTATTAATTCATAGACCAATAAAACTAAAACTAGTTGCCTGGCTTGAATGCTGTTAAGGGTAACTGGTTTCTGCACCGCACAGAGTGTGGGAAGGCCTTTGCTAAGGCTGATCCCCAGCTCATCTGTGTTTATTGTCTGGGGTTTGACCACCTCAGAGAAGACTACCACATATGTAAAAACTTTCCCAAGGCCTTTTTGGAAAAACATTTAAGTAGGCTGAAGGAAAGGGAGGCCGAGAAGTCCGCTGATCCGGATGTCCAGCCTGGTTCAGTCCGGACCGAACCTGTGGGGGTGCCCACTGCCTGGCAATACCTCCTCAGGCAAAAGGAGAGCCGACACTGCGGAGTTGGTTCCATCTAAGAGAAAACGCAAGTCAGCCGGTTTGGATCCTGGTTCCCATGTTCCGACCGCTAAAGAAATTGCGAAAGCGATTTACTATTCAGCTGCTTTGCCCGGTTCCAACCAAACTGATACCAACTCAAAGACGATTAGCTCGGTCGGAAATAGTTGCTTCTGAAATTGAACCTGAAGCATTCTATGAGGGCGATTGGAAAGGAGAAGGAGAAGAAGAAGAAGAAGACGAAGAAGAGGTATATGAAGGCCTAGATGAGCCAGTACAGCCTGACATCTCCCCAGACAGGCCTTGCGATGTGTCTCCTCCCAGACTTTGAGCCCCCCTCCCATTTTTTGTTCAGCAGGAAAGCAGCTGATACTCTTAAAGTTCCAGTGGAAGAAGCTGAACAGGATCAGGAGGAACCTGACTTTGTTGAAATGATGGATGTCCCAGAGTCAGAGAGTGTCTGTCCCTTTGCATAAATCCCTGGGGAAACAGACACAGAAAATTCTGCAGTTTCCAACATCTGTACCTCCCATGGATAAAAGGAGGGACAGGAGGTATACCTTGTCAGGTCCTGGGATGGAATTAGTGACAAATCATTGCAGCCATGTTGGAGTAGTGCAAGCTGCAGCCTGTGACAAGGCTAACATTCCTCTGGCATCTCACCTCCCAGATAAGGATTCCCAGAAAGTGGATGCCATGGCTAAAAAACAATACTTGGCATCCTCTTTGGAACTCAGGCAGGCTATTTATATGGCATATCCAGCCAGATAATAGAAATCTGTGTGGGATATGGTTCTGGAACTGGCTAAGAATGCCCCTCCCCATCTGGCCAAAGATCTGGAGCAGGTGGCTGTGGATGGTATTGAGGCATCCAAAGTCCAGTTCCATGCTGCTGTGGACTCGAATGATGTGCATTCCAGGGTCATGGCTACATCTGTCTCCATGAGGAGATTTGCTTGGCTCAGATGTACCAGTTTGTCACAGGATACCCAGATTAAGGCCATGGATTTTCCTGTTGCTGGTAAGTCTGTTTGGGGAGCAAACAGATTCTTACATGAAGAAGATGGATGCGTACAGGACCACCTACAGGAGTGCTGCAGCAAAAGAAAAGCAGGCCACTTCTCAGAAGCAACAATTTAGGGCTGGCTGGGGCAGGCCTTTTCACCAAGCCCAGACCACCTCTTCTTTCTACCAGAGGGGAAGAGGCAGACAGGGGATGACCAGGACCCCATCATCCTCTCTGTCCAAGCCCCCTGACAGACACCCTGCGGTGTCAGTCAGGGTCGCCTCCCCAGTTCCAGTAGTGGGCAGGCTGTCTCACTTTTTCCAGGCCTGGAAGTCTATTACTTCAGACAAATGGGTCCTGGAAGTAGTGAGCTGGGGACTGGCCCTCAGGTTTCAATAGGTTCCCAAAAATGAGCAAAGTCTTTCAGTCTTCCCTCTCCCTTGGAGACAAAGGCCTTAGAGGCAAAAGTCTCCTCCCTGCTGCTTCTGCAAGCAGTAGAGAAGGTACCTCATTGTCACTGGGGAAAAGGACTGTATTCCAGCTACATCTTACTTCGAGAAGAAGCTGTTGTAGCAGGTTCCACTATGAGGACTGACGCCATCTGGTGGCGGTTCCAGCAACTTTTTCTCTAGCAGTACTGGCGTGAGAACTCCCGGTCGGCGTCTGCTCCACCCTGGTGTCGCCTTCTGTATAAGGGAGGAGTTCCCCACATGCTTTAGTTCTTTCCCGTCGCACGGTCAGGGTTAATTCGATTAGTTACGGCTCGGTACCGATCGCTTCTTCACCTCTAGAAAACGTTTTTTCTGCTTCTCAAGAGCTTCTAGGTCCACTTCTCATCCGAACAAGTGCACTTGTGGGTGACAGATACCCGCCAAAGACAGTCACTCGGCATGTCTTTACTGCCTGAGGCCCGACCACGACACCGATGCCTGTCCTCAGTGTCAGGCTTTTAATTCGCGTACGCGGATCAGGCATCAGAAGTCACTCGAGGCCTGCCTCGCCAAGACTAAACTTGCCACCATGGAATGAGCCTCCTTCTCTGGGGAATCTGAACAACTGCCCGCCCACAAGACCCACAAGCACCAGGAGCAGGACAGAGGGAGGTCTCGCTCCGAACACGGGTATTTGGGCTCAAAGTCTGGGTTGTCTGGGCATGAATCCTGCCTCATGACTCTCAAGCCCTCCTTTACCTCAAAATCTTCCGGATCCACCCTCCAGCCTTTGAGGGTTCCTCAGCCCGCCGACAAATCGGGCACAGGTAAGGGCTCCTCCCTCTCGGCGGCCGAATCCTGGGAGTCGAGCAAGGTCTTCAGGCAGCAGGGCCGCCTCCTTGCCGCCAAAGCAGCGCAATCACGACCGGCACCCGCCTCCGGTGACTGACCGGCCGAGAAGCACTCGGGCCACAAAGCTGACAGGCCTAAGTCACACGCCTCGGAAGGATGCCTGTCGGCGCATAAGGAAAAACACGGAAAAGCAGACGCCAGGCCAACTTCTGCCAGTGGCCACCTGGCTCCCCATCCCGATGGCAGTTATCATGCCACCGGTTGTTGTCCTCCTACGCTGGTTACCCCGCACTATCCGACATCTGCTCTGGTACTGCATCTCCGGTTACTTAGCTGCCAACCGGACCTCTATGGCAGTGGCGCCTGACGCCCCTGACGCTCCACCCTTCGGCCAGTGCCGGTCGATCAGGGTACAGACCTGACGCCGGTATCAACACGGGCTCGGGTGCTCCTCCTCCTCCAACACCAGGTTCACCGAAGCTGAATCTCTCCCAGGTAAAGGAGCTGTTTTCCCACTGGTGGGATACTGTAAAAAAGGATCTTCCAGCAGGCGCGCCTCCTCCCACGCCATTACCGGTTCCCGACCTGGTCAGTGTTGAGCCTACGGATGGGGGGGGCAGAAGAGCCCCCTCCTAGGAAGTGCTCTAAGAAGTCTAGGAGGCATAAGTCAAGCAGTTCCTCCTGCTCACCTTGTCTGTCACCGGACAGGAGGCGCAAAAGGAAGAGGCGCAGCCCCTCACCCTCTTCCACACCGGACTCATATGTGGACTCTGACTCTTCAAGTTCTGATTCCTACATAGAGCCAGACCTGGGGGACTCGGAGGGCCTTCCTAAATCCCCTCCTGACGACCCAAGCTTTATGGAGGTAATGAGGCACATCCAGCCAAACATGGGCTGGGACACTGAGGCCCTGGCTCCTGAGTGATTGCAGTTGTCTAAATACCTCCGCCAAAAATACCCAAAGTCGGTGGTCGTCCCTCCCATGGTCGACACCTTTCAGCATGTTACCCGTGTGACCTGGAAGCGGCCTCGTTCCTCCTCTGCCATTCAAAAGAAGGCTCATCGGCTCTACCGGACACCTTCAGAGCATCCCTTTCTTGCCGAACCACCCACAGCAGACTCTGTGGTGATTTCAGCAGCTCACGACCATTTGCAGAGGCCCAAACACCTGAGCACCCAGCTGCCTGACAGAGAATCGAAGCAGCTGGATTCTATGGGCCTCAAGGTGTACTCTGCTGCCACCTGCTGCATCAGGAGCTTAAACTTCCTGACACACATGGTCCAATTCCAGAACGCCCTTTGGGAACTGAGATTGGACATCATGCAGAGCATGCCAGATTGCCCAGCGGGCAGAGCTGGCCATGCTGTTACAGATTGGCTCATACGTGGGTATCCACATTCTGCGCTTGGCCTATGATTCTGCAGATACCTCCTCTAGGGTGGCCGCCACTGGCATTTGCCTCTGACGCCATGCGTGGCTTCGGGTCTCTGGGTCCAATCCAGATGTGCAAACCAACATACCGGATACTCCCTTTAAAGGCTCCGTGCTCTTTGGCGAGGACACGGAGCACATTATCACTAGGCTGCAGGACTCCGGTAAGGCCATCCGATCCGTGTAGTCCATGTACTGCCCGAAACAGGGGCGATCTCGTAAGCCTCATTTTGGTGGCGGTGGGGGACATCAACCACAGCAGCCTTGCTTTCAACAGTATGCGCAGCGTGGCAGCTTCGGTCGCAGGGGCAGAGCCAGATGTGCCTTGGCCTCCACCTCTAGGCAACCCAAAGCAGCCACCGCTGCCCTTCCTCCCCCTCCCACCGCCTGACTATCCAGGCTACCTTATCCAGGCTACCCTCCTCCCTCAGACATTCAGCTAAGGGAGCTGGTCGGAGGCCACTTTTCCCTCTACGTGGACGCGTGGGGTCATGTGCCCTTCGACCAGTGGGTTCTCGATCTCGTGGAGTTTGGGTACTCCATAGAGTTCGACTCCATCCCTCCGGACAGGCCACTGCCTCCATCCTGTTACCTGAGGGTACACAGAGCGCTGGTGAGACGGGAGATTTTATCCCTTCCGAACAAAAAGGCCATTGAGCTGGTGCCACCGGACGAGACAGAGAGAGAGTTTTTCTCCCACTTCTTCTTAGTTCCGAAAAAGTCAGGAGATCTCAGACCCATTCTGGACCTTAGCGATCTAAACCAGTGGGTCTCCTAAAACAGATTCAGGATGGTGTCCCTCCCCACTCTTCTTCCACTCATTTTGGCGGGAGACTGATTGGCATCCCTGGACATGCAGGATGCCTACCTGCATATTCCTATCGCCAGGGACCATAGAAGATTCCTAAGGTTCAGATTCGAGGACGAGAACTCAGTTTTGAGTCCTCCTGTTCGGTCTTCACCAAGTGCCTGGCCATAGTGGCTGTGGCACTTCGTCGGAAGCTGAGCCACTTTGTGTTCCCTTATCTGGACGATTGGCTTCTCCTGGCTCCTTCCAGGTCTCGCTTGTCGGAAACTATCAGGGATTCCATCTTGCTGTTTCAGCACCTCGGAATCTCCATCAACGGGAACAAATCCCATTTGGTCCCATCCCCCATTTGGTCCCATCCCAGTTCCTCCAATTCATCAGAGCTCTCCTGGATATCACTATCAGCAGGGTTTTCCTTCACTCCGACAGGGCGGGTCGCACTCAGGCCCTGGTGTCCCAGATCTCTTCAGCCTTAAGTGTGCTGGCTCGGCTCCTTCTCAGGCTGTTGGGGCATATGGCTGCAAGTCCCTCTGGTGTGCCTGCGCATGAGGACCATACAGTGGTCCTTAACAGTCCAGTGGGATCAGACTGTAAACAGTCTGGACGCTTTGATCAGGATATCGGAGCTAGTCTGCCAGGAGCTGCGCTGGTGGATGTGGTCCAAGAACTTGTTGGTAGCCATCTCCTTTCTTGTAGGGGCCCCGTCCCAGATTCTGACCACGGTCGCCTCGTCCGCAGGGTGGGGAGCTCATTTGGGGACACATCATACCCAAGGTCCTTGGTCCTCAATGGAGGTACATCTGCATATCGACGTCCTGGAGCTGAGAGCTGTCCTTTACACCCTACAAGCCCTGGTCTCTGTCCTGATACCGGGCCATCTCTTGGTGCAGACGGAGAACACTTCGGTGATGTTCTACATCAACAAACAGGGCGGCACGCACTCTTACCCCCTCTGCAGAGAGGCTGTGTGCGTGTGGGAGTGGGCCCTCATGCATCAGCTGGTCCTGATGGCGGTGCACGTTCCCGGGGTCTAAAACATATTAGCTGACATGCTCAGCAGGATAAGATCGCAATCCCACGAATGGGAGTTGCTCCAAGAGGTCGCAGATCACATCTTCTGTCTGTGGGGGACACCAGAAGTGGACCTTTTCGCATCCCGATTCAACATCCCTTTTCGCATCCCGATTCAACACACAACTGCCCAATTTCTGTTCGCTAGGTGCAGAGCCTGGAGTTTTTTGGCAAGACGTGTTGTCCCTCTGTTGGAACGGGAAGGTCCTCGTCAAAGCTCAGTCAGAGCCTTCCACTCTTATTCTGGATCGCTCCGTTATGGCCACATCAGATTTGGTTTCTCCGTTATTGCAGCGTTTAGCGGCAGAGTCACCGATGCCTCTTCCTCTATCATTCCATCTCCTGTCACACCCAAACCTGCGTTCTCTTCACCTGCATGCGTGGCTCCTCGGGACCTAGCTAAGGTCAGGTTCGTGGTGTCTGACCAAGTCACTCAAGTTTTGGTTGAGGCTCAGAAACGTGCCACCAGGGCCACTTATGCTATAAAGTGGAAATTATTTTGTATATGGGCCACAGCCAAATGAGTGGATCTGTTGGTCTGTCTGGTTAATACAGACCTAGAATATCTTCTTTCTAAGAAAGGTCTCTGTTATTCCTCCATCAAGGTACACCTGGCCACCATCTCCGCTTACCATTTCCCTGTGTCCGGTAAGATGGTGACTCAGATGGAGGTTTCCAAGGCATTTTTGCATGGTATTCTTCACATCAGACCTCCCATCAGGGATCCTGTTCCTCCTTGAGACCTCCTTTTTGTCTTGGAGAAGCTTACTCTCTCTCCACCCCCACCCCCTTTTGAACTGACCATGGAGTCCGAGCTCCATCTTCTTTCTTGGAAGACTTTATTTTTGGTGGCCATTACTTCGGCAAGGTGCATTTCAGAGCTTCAGGCCCTCATGTGGACAGTGTTGATCTTTGCACTAATCTGAAGTTCCTACCGAAAGTAGTTTCGGAGCTCACTCTGAATCAATCGGTTCAGCTCCCAGTTTACTACCCCCCACCCCCCAGAGCATTCAAATAGGTGGGAGGCCCTGCTTCACTCCTTGGACGTCCACAGGGCTCTCCAGTGTTACCTAGCTAGGACCAAGGAGGACAGGAAATCTGATCAGCTTTTTGTATCCTTTGCTCAACGGTCCGTTGGTTGCCTGGTCACCAAATGGACGCTTTCATGCTGGTTGGTTCACTGCATCTCCTTCTGTTATAAGAAGCACAACAGGTCGACACCGGGGCTGGTTAGAGCTCATTCTACTAGAGCTATCGCTGCTTCTTTCGCAGCACTGAAGAGGGCGCCAATAGCAGATATTTGTGCTGCCGCTACCTGGAGTTCTGTTCATACCTTTGTCAGGCACTACATTATTTCCAGGCACAGAGCAGGGTTTGGCCTCGCAGTTCTACAAGGCTTAGTTTTCTGAAGGACCTTCCCTTCCCTTTCCCTGTTGTTCCTTTCCTTACTGTCCTTCCTCCTCCCAGGGGTTGTTATATGTTTATACTACTTGGGACTCGGTCCTCATTGCGGAACCTGCTGCAAGAGCTTCTTCTCGAAGTAAGATAGTACAGTTACGTAAGAACTCACCGTAACAGTAGATCTTCGAGAGAAGCTCTTGTAGCAGGTATATTTCCCGCCCTCCTTCCCCCAGGGTTCAGGTCGGTCTTCTGTTTCTTGAGGGATTATTCTTTAGGATTTGCACTTCTGACCATTGCCTGTGTCCAAAGATTTGCCTGACGGGGGGAGTCCAAGAACTGGAGCACATGGGGAACTCCTCCCTTATATAGGGTGATGCCAGAGGGAGTCACGGTCTGGGGGGCATTCCCCATCGCCGGTACCGTTAGAGAAAAAAGTTGCCGGAACCACCGTCGGTCCTCATTGTGGAACCTGCTGCAAGAGCTTCTCCTCGAAGATAAACTGTTACAGTAAGTTCTTGCACAACTGTACTTTCCTTACCCAAAAAAAGACGGGAGTGGCAATCCATCCTAGATTTAAGATACCTGAACAAACATTTACCAAAGCCAAAGTTCAAAATGGTGACTCTGGGAATAATCCTTCCCTCTCTGAGACCAGGAGACTGGCTAGCCTCTCTGGATCTCAAGGATGCCTATTTCCACATACCTATCAGACATTCCCACAGAAAGTACCTCAGGTCCGAGTTGCCCTCAGGTCATTACCAGTTCAGAGCAATGCCTTTCAGCCTAACATCTGCTGCAAGGGTGTTCACCAAGTGCCTAGCAGTAGTGGTGGCCTTTCTCAGGAGATGGGGCATCTCGCTGTTTCCATACCTGGACAACTGGCTCATGGTGGGTCAGTCCTCTGACCAAGTCAGGTCAGCTGTAGAGGTCACTCAAAAGCTTCTGGACTCTTTAGGATTCATTTTGAACCTAAAAAAAGTCTGTTCTGGAACCATCCCAGCTTCTCACATTTATAGAGGTAGAACTGGACACTGTCCAGGCAAGGGCATTTCTTCCTCTGTCAAGGGTACAGTCCCTCATCACTCTGGCTTCCTCCTTTCATCCACTAGTGTCTCAACTAGCCAGACACTTCTTTCAGTTGCTTGGCCACATGGCAGCTTCCCCTGCAGGGGTGCAAGGGGCAAGATTTCAAATGAGAAATGTTCAGTTTCATCGAAGATCTTTCTGGTCTCAGAGAAAAGACCCTCTCTCCAAATTAGTTCCAGTGTCTAAAACTCTGGTTCAGGCTTTCCAGTGGTGGCTGGAGGAGGACAATCTAAGACAAGGTGTCCCCTTCCTCAGTCAAGCTCCTACAGTGATTCTTACCACAGATGCCTCTCTACTGGGATGGGGAGCTCGTATGGACCAGCTCACTGCTCAGGGAATATGGTCTCATCAGGAGTCTGAACTGCACATGCATCTTCTCGAACTCAGAGCTGTCTTTCTAGCACTTCAGACATTCTCAAGCACAGTTCAGGGGAAAGTGGTGCAGATCAGGACAGACAACACCACAACCATGTGGTACATCAACAAGCAGAGAGGCACTCAGTCCTTGGCCTTGTACACTGAAGCCATGAAAATATGGTCACTGGCCTATTCCCTTCAGGTTTCCCTGATAGCTGTGCATCTCCCAGGGAAGCACAATTTACTAGCAGATGCTCTCAGCAGGATTTCTCAAGGCTATCATGAATGGGCTCTGTATCCTCGGATTCTTCAGGTCATTTTTAAGAGGTGGGCACTCCACGGATAGACCTTTTGTAGCCCCGGACAATCACCAACTTCCTCTGTTCTG